>ML111575.1:32983-63817 GCA_003697995.1 Taxidea taxus jeffersonii
GCACATTTTGCAAAGCATTTGCTGCTTAGAGACAGCATTGCCATTTCGGTTGCACAGACATTCAAAGAAGCTCAGAGAGGGCAGTGAATGGATGCCCAGACCTACTGAGCCCAGTCTCCCAACCTTGGGGGCAAAGGGAGGGATGCTGGAGCCGGGTGAGAGACCCGGAAACCTGAGCCCTCATCCCCAGCTGCTGGGGACTCCTTCCTGCTTTCCTTCTTGGAACGCTGGGCCCTGAATCCCAGAGGGACAGCCCTGCTGGTGGGGTCCTGGGGCTGAGGCTAAGCCAGGACGTTGTGTGCAAATTCTGCCAGCTACCTGTCTGTGACTCAGCGTCCCCTCTGTGCAAAGGGAGAGTAACCACCCAGGGCCGCATGAAAGCCAAGGGCAGGAGGACTGGAGGCACCGGTGCTTAGACCCCTGCCTGCCCTTGTTCATAGTCCCAAGCCTCCAACCCCACCAGCCTCATTTCAAATCCCTCGCCTCCGTGCCCTCTGTTCTATGTCACAACTCCCCTTCCTGAGGCCTAGACACATCCTATGCTTTCCCATCTCTGTGTCTTTGCTCTGGAATGCCCTCTTTGGATCTCTATCTCCCCCAACCCTTCCCCCTTCAAGCCCTTTCCAAGCTCCTCCTCCAGGCAGCCTCCCCTGATCTGCCCATGGTGAGTCCCCTCCTGGGAACTCTTACAACCCAGAAGCTTTTTCAGAGGTGAACACCGTGAGGGGAGGGCAGGGTGCCCATTAGGAAGAGTTCCAGGGTCAGCCTGGGCTGCCTGAGAGACCAGGAGCTCCGAAACCCAGCAGTTCAGTATTCACACTGCTGGGTTTCTTTGTTTGTTTAAAGATTTTTTTTTTAAAGATTTTTATTTATTTGTTTGACACAGAGGGAGAGATCACAAGTAGGCAGAGAGGCAGGCAAAGAGAGAGAGAAGCAGGCTCCCCACTGAGCAGAGAGCCCTATGCGGGGCTCGATCCCAGGACCCTGAGACCATGACCTGAGCCAAGGGCAGAGGCTTAACCCACTGAGCCACCCAGGCGCCCCTGTTTAAAGATTTTTATGTATTTATTTGAGAGAGAGAGAATGAGAGAGGGAGAGAGAACATGAGAAGGGGAAGCAGGCTCCCCGCTGAGCAGGGAGCCCGATGTGGGACCTGATCCCGGGACTCCAGGATGATGACCTGAGCTGAAGGCAGTGGCTTAACCAACTGAGCCACCCAGGCGCCCCTCACTTCTGGGGTTTTGCCCACAAGATTTTCCGTGAAACAGCCTCTGCTCTTCTCTGGGTCAGCTCAGACACCTGCTCCCTTGTGCCTCAGTGTCCACCTCAACTTCAGCTCCAGTATCCCTTTTCCCTGCCTCCCATATTAAAAAAAAAAAAATCACATTTAGTCCCCTTAAGTCCTTCTTGGATCGAGGTGGGACACAATAGATAAAGGAAGGAAGATTGGCCTTGGTGTTTGGATCTAGAAAAGGCGTGGATACTGTTTTGCCTGAGTTCTCAGCCCTCATGTCCTGAGGTTCCCTGGACCGGGGCTCCCTTCTGTCATGTCATCGATTGCGGGGGTCAGATGGTGGCTCCTGGCCCCTCCTCGAGGCTAGGACGGGGATCCCTAAGCTAGGTCAGTGGCCCAGCTGTGTGAAGGGAGGCAGAAGCTCCACCTGGCACTCCGGGGGCAGGTGAGGCCCGGGGGCAGGAATGAAGGCTGAGGCCCTGAGTCACCTCATCACCCGGCCGGGCTCCCGCAGGCTCCAGCCAGCGGCGGGTGGGCGTGGCTCGGCGTGCTGGTAACAGGGTCATTCCCAGGCCGAGGCTTCCCTTTCGGGGGCTGAGTCTGGGTGACACTGTGAAGAGTTGGTCCCCTCCTCCCTTGCAGGACTAAGTCAGCATTCAGGGGCAGCACGTGTCTGGAGGCCCAGGATCCTACCCCTACTTAGTCGTGTTCTGCTGGGCGCCTCCAGCAAACCACTTGGTGTCTCTGGGCTCCAGTCCCCTCATCTGGGAAACGGGGATTGTTGGGGTCTGTTATCAAAGGAGCGGGACCGATACAAATTGAAAGTAAGGCAAAGCTTTATTTTTATGGCAGGCATCAGAAACCAGACTGACTGGTCAGGGCCGCCTCCGAAGAGGGCGACCCCGTCCCGATCTCGCAGGCTGGTTTTACAGGGCATCACCCCAGACCCAAGGTACGGGGCTTCTATTGTTAAGGCGTTGACTCCCGGAATCGATACCCGGAACGATACCAGGAACTGCTGGGATGTGTGGAACTGCTGGGGCATTTAGAACCGCACCGCTGGGCGTTTATTCCCGGAATGGAGTCCGTAGATGTAAACACCAATATGGCTCCCCAGGCAATATGGAGTCGCTCTGGCTAAGCAGGCCCTAATAGTTAAACAGGTTTTAAGATTAAATCGGCCCTAACAGGGATAAGTACCCTGCCTCTGGGGATGGGGAGGGCTCCCAGGGAGAGCCCCTTGCTCGGCACCCCCTCGGCCTCCTCCTTGGGACAATTAGGAGGTTGGGCCCAGGGTCCTGAAGGGGCCCCAAGGTGCCATCCCAGCCTCTTCCCCCTGCCGTCTCAGTGAGCCTCTGTGTCTGTCTGCCCTGAACGCCCCCATAGTGGGCCTGTGGACAGCCCTGCTAGACCGTCCAGTCCCGTTTGTGCGGAATAGCTCAGGCTTCCATTGTCCCGAGGGCAAAGCCTCTGAGCTGGTTGGCCCGAAACTCTTCATAAATGCTCCGTGGGAAACTGCTCTTGGCTCCGTCAAGGGGGACTGGGGTCTGCTTTCCAATTCCAAAGCCAGCTCTCGTGGAGGTGGACCCGGAGGCAGGCCTGCCACCCGCTGCCCGCGGCCGGCCTGCTTCCTCCTGACTTGATCAGGGGCAGCGGCTCGTTTCCGAAACACCTAGTGTGCGGCAGGCCTGGTGTGCACCGGCCCGCAGGAAGGAGCGTGTCGAGGCCCTGGCATCCGTGTCTGCAGCACGCAGCCGGTGTCGGTGGGCAAGTACGATGCCTTACACACAAACGTTCTTCTCGTGTTCCTTGTGACCAACAAACTGCTCGTCTTTTCCAGACTGTTACTGAATTCACAACAGCGCTTAGTCCCTCCGGGGTTTCTCAAAGAATGTTATAATGACAGTAATTGTCATCTGATGGCCATCCCACACCCACTTGTGTGCATGTGTGCGCGTGTGTGCATGAAGCAGGTCTCTCATTCTTGAAAACGTTAGGGTCTGCTGATGTAGTTCAATGCCCAGGACGTACAGGTGGGGCCCCTGAGGTGTGGAGGTAGGAAGGGACTTGTTCCAAACCTCAAGGGCAGAATCCACTCCAGGGTTCAAGAGGAGGGAGCCTGGTTCTCAAATCTGGGCCCGGGGCCCCAGGGTAAAATGACCTTGGGAGTTCCTGGCACATCAGGAGCCTGGTTGGCAGCTTGGACGGAGGCAGGAGCCGTGGGCTGGTGGGAAACAGAATCTGCCAGCTGGCAATACCTTCACCTCCTGTCCCCCTTTGTCCTCCTCCTCCTCTTCTGCCGAAGGGCTGGCCACATCGCCATTGACCTCTCCGGTTTAAACCTCCACCTCAGGACGCCTGGATGGCTGAGTCGTTAAGCATCTGCCTTCTCAGGTCATGATCCTGGGGTCCTTGGATCGAGCCCCGCATCAGGGTCCCTGCTCGGCGGGAAGCCTGCTTCTCCCTCTCTCATTCCCCCTGCTTGTGTTCCCTCCCTTGCTCTGTCTCTCTCTGTCAAATAAATGAATAAAACCTTTAAAATAAATAAAATAAATCACTGCCTCTCACAGTCTTACAGAAAATTCCTCCCACATGCTCCCAGCCACAGGCCTTCTGGCCAATGCTACCTGCCAGGCCTGCTGGGCTGGTAAAGATCGGTGTCCCCTGCGCTGCCCCACCCTGGTCCATCGGGCCCTCCAAGAGCTCAGTTCTGCACCTTCTTTTCTTTTCTCTCTCTCTCTCTCTTTTAAGATTTTATTTATTGGACAGACAGAGATCACAAGTAGGCAGAGAGGCAGGCAGAGAGAGGGAGGGAGGCAGACTCCCTGCTGAGCAGAGAGCCCGATGCGGGGCTTGATCCCAGGACCCTGGGATCATGACCTGAGCTGAAGGCAGAGGCTTTAACCCACTGAGCCACCCAGGCGCCCCTCTTTTCTCTTTTTAATATCAGAACCTCAACACGTAAACTTTAGTAAGTAGAAGTCACTGTCTTATTGTCCCAGCAATGAACAATTCCACCCCTTAAAAGTAAATAAGGGCTGGGGTGCCTGGGTGTCTCAGTCGTTAGGCATCTGCCTGCTGCTCGGGTTATGATCTCAGGGTCCTGGGATCGAGCCCCACATCCGGCTCCCTGCTCGGCGGGAAGCCTGCTTCTCCCTCTCCCGCTCCCCCTGCTTGAGTTCCCTCTCTCGCTGTGTCTCTCTCTGTCAAATAAATTTAAAAATATATTTTTAAAAAAGCGAATAAGGGCTAAAACCAGAAGGGATGGAGATGATCTGGCACAAACGCATCCCAAATATGAGTGGCCAGGTGGCCTTAGGAGAAGGAGGCCACGCATGGAGGCTTCGGGGAGGTACACGGAGGGCTGCCAGGCCAGAGGAGGACGCGACAGCACCCTGCAAGTCCTTGCCAGGCCTGGGATGACACAGGGGTTTTTTGACACCAGAAGAGGCCACTGTACCCCATGCACAATGGGGCTTGGTTCCACATGTCCACCAAGCAGGCATGATTTTATGAGCTTGTGAAACAGACCAGGGTAGAGAGGCAAAGCGGGAGTGTTCAGTGGTGTTGAAAGCAGCCTAGGACAGTGGCAGGGGCGGCGCAGGGCGGAAGAGGCCAGGCTTCCCTGCCTGAACGGATGGCGAAGTCAGTGGTGTCAAATCTGCGTCCTCATCCCTTGTGTTCTCCCCCCCTCCCCAGGCAAACAATAAGAAATTAAACAGTAGAAGGACAGTGAGCTCACTGGGCATAGGGGATTGAATCTACTATTTTTCTTTAAGATTTTATTTATTTGAGAGAGAGACCGAGTGAGTGCACAAACAGGGGAGAGGGGAGAAGGGAAAGGGAGAAGCGGACTCTCTGCTGATCAGGGAGCCCCGATGCAGGGCTCCATCCCAGGACCCTGGGATCCTGACCTGAGCCGAAGGTAGACGTGTCACTGACTGAGCCACCCAGGCGCCCCTGAATTTAACTGGCAACATGGTGACAGGAACTGTTTGAAGTTCTGGACAGACTTTGAGAGGATGTCTTCCCTCCAGGCCATGTAATCACTTTATTTTTTCCAATTATATGTATTTCAAACTAAGCCATTCTCCGCCTCTTGCATTTATTCCATACGCTGCTTTACGTGATTTCCTTTCTTCCTCTCTCCCCAACAGAAGGACGCTGCATGTGGTCTAGTCTGGTGTATGACAACCTTTTCTGGAATATTCCTGAGAGGTAGAGATAAAACCTCTGACCACAACATTACAGTAGATGTTCTAACCCTTCTCTGTAAATCATCCCATAATTTAATCCCTGATTCTCAAATAATTTCGGGGCACCTGGGTGGCTCAGTGGCTTAAAACCTCTGCTTTCGGCTCAGGTCATGACCTCAGGGTCCTGGGATCGAGTCCTGCATCCGGCTCTCTGCTCAGCGGGGAGCCTGCTTCCTCCTCTCTCTCTCTGCCTGCCTCTCTACCTACTTGTGATCTCTGTCTGTCAAATAAATAAATAAAAATCTTTAAAAAATCTTTTAAAAAAATTAAAAATAAAATAATTTTAAAAATTAAAAGAAATAAAACCTGATTCTGTTTCTGCTGCGTTGGTTCCTTCCATGGCGTTCATCATCCTTCACGTTCCTTCCTGGGAGGTAGATTCTTGCTACATTTGTTGCTGTGGCTTTAGGAGAGCAGCCAACATTAAAATGAGCCACGCTCTGCCCAAGAAACGATCACGCATCTTAGGAAAGTCTATTTGTTCCTTGGACAGAGCCTCGGCTGTGGTATGTTCCGAGGAGCAGCATTTTTTTCGTGTTCCCATCTTCTGACCCCTTCGCTTGGGTTTTGTCAGGCTCCCCAACCTACCTTGATGTTCTAAGTCATTTTTGGGCTTGCTTGACTGGATTACATCTTCTAATCTGTCTCGGGGCCCTTCGTTCTCAGGAAAACTTCTGAGACAATGAGGGAGTCAGTCATTGTGCTCATCAGGGCTCCCAGAACACATAAAGTCTTGCCTAACACCTTTTTGGCTTCATAATACACTTTGGAGAAGCAGCATCTTCGAGAACATTCCACAGTAGGTGTTCCCGGGGTCATGGCAAACAGTCTCCGGTGTTCCGTCCTCATTCTTTCTGCAGACTGCCAGACAGGCTCCTTGTGGCTTTGCACAGTTGCCTTGTGCAGGGTTTCCAGCCGTCGCAATGTTTACAAAACTGCAGGAACCTGAGGGTACTGTTGCTGTCAGTGACCATCGTGTCATTGTTAAGAGACTTCTGCACGTGCTGTGGGACCGTGATGGTGATGTGCATCCACAGGACCACACTCGGTGGCCCTTGAGCAGCCCCGACACCTGGCGGACCCTGCGGCTCTTGTGACACCAAGCGCCTAGGGCTGGCAGATGTGCAGGCCAGGCGTGGCACCAGGCTCTTGGCTCTCCAGAAAGGAGGGGGTCTGGAGGCCTTCAGGGCATGGGGAAGCCCCCAGTGGCCAAAGGGGGCTTCACAAGAGGCCAACCTCATCACTTCATTCTTAAAATCGGACAAGGTGGGAGCATTGCCCGAGTCGCTAGAAGCATAGTGTTCTGGAACTGCCCCCCTTTTGAAGACCTACGCCCCATTCCTTCAAGAAAAAGAGAACAGTGTTTAAAGTGGCCTTCGTGGCTCTGAAATCTCTTCCTCCCTTCTGTCTTCTTTTTATTGGTGTCCCTGTCCCCATCTCGCAGCTACGGCAGCCCCGGCCTCCTCGTCCTTCTTCTTTTCCTTCTTGTTCAAGTAGGCGGTGACTGGAGGGCTCTCCTCATCCTCACTCTTACGCTTCTCTTCCCTTTGGGGACATTTACTGTTGTTGCAACCACTTCTCTCTGCAGAATCCGTGGAAAAGGAGACATGGCCATGGGGCAGATACTCTGACCGGCTTTCTGTGGAGTCACCATCACACCTTCCGTGGATCCCTGATAAGTGCCCAATCCGAAGGCTCCAGTGAATCACTGACCCTGGACAGGACTCTCCACTTACTGTGGCAGACGGACTCCCTCTAGATCCCCAGGAGCCGGACCAGAAGTCATGAACTGTTTGCTGTCTTTTTCCTTTCTCTTTTGATGCGCTCTCATGTTCTCAAGGACGTCGCATGCCTTGTGCAAAGAAAGAACTCTCGTGCCCCCTTTATTCGGAGTCTTGGATCAATAACACTCGTCACATTTGCTTTCCCCATGTACAGATGCTGACGGAGAGGTAGGCGCAGGTACAGAGAATCAGAGTTATTTTTCTGAACCACTGGAAAGTAGGTGCAGACCCCATGCCTCTCTACCCCGAACAATTTCAGTGTATTCCCTAAGAACAGGATTTTTTTTGGCTGGATCCACAGTATAATGTTTAAAAAATTGGTAAATGTAACATCGAAGCAGCACTGTGATTTAATTCGCAGTTCACATTAAATGTTGTCAGGTGTCCCAGTCACGTCCTTCCTGGCTCTTTCTGCCTCCGGGTCAGGGTCAACTCTCAGTTGTCTCATCTCTTTAGCTTTCTTTGGTCAGTGGCATTTCTTTATCTTTCATGATCTTAACCTTTTTATTTTTTTTAAAAAGATTTTTATTATTTATTTATTTATTTGACAGAGAGAGAGAGAGAGAGAGACAGCAAGAGAGGGAGCATAAGCAGGGGGAGTGGGAGAGGGAAGAAGCAGACTTCCCGCTGAGCAGGGAGTCCGATGCGGGGCTCCATCCCAGGGTCCTGAGATCATGACCTGAGCCAAAGTCAGATGCTTAAGGACTGAGCCACCCAAGCACCCCCTCCCCTGGCCTTTTTTTTTTTTTTTAAAGAGTATGGGCAGGTTACTTAGTAGAATATCCCTTAATCTGTGGTATCCAAGCTGGCCTCTGTATTCTTTAGACATCATTTTTCAAACACTTTCTTGCTTTTTGGCATAAGAAAAAGTCCCAGGTTCAGGCTTCTGGGATTCTCCCAGAAGCACCATTCTGCCCTGATTCCTGCAGAGAGACCTCTACTCCCTGAGTCATGAAACCTCATGCCCACCACCCCGGTCCCTATGGACCCCTCCAGCCTAAAGCTTGGGCACCCCCCACCTCCAGTTCCTGCTCCCACTCTTCTCTCCTGTTAAGGCGACAAGGAGACTCGTGGGGTGCCAACTCAGCCCCTTCCTGGCTGGGCTTTCTTGGGCTGGTTTATGTCTCAGTTTCTTCGTCTGCAAAATGGGGGAGGTAGTACTGTCTATCTCACGGGGCTGTTGTGAGCATAAAATGAGATAGCGCTTAGCCCAGGGTCAGGTAGGAGGGGAGTGCTTGCCAGGGAAGGTTGTCAGCCTTCACAGCTCTTCCTGTGAAGCCTCCGCCTGACCTCCCTCCAGGGAAAGGGGCCTCCGGGCACTCACCCCAGAGCAGAGTGAACTGAGCCCAGGAGGGTCTATTCTACTGGTCTGTCCCTTACTTGTCTGGGACTGGTGCAGGGAGGGACTGAGCCTGTGTGGAAGTCTGACTTAAGCCCCACCTCTGTTTTCCTTGCCTTCCACTCTCCGTGGCTGGCCCTCTAATACATATATATATAAGGCGTGACCTACCAATCCATTTCGCAGGTGGGTAGTATATTATTTTTAAAATACACAGCAATGCGTTGGGAGTGTTTTTAAACGTTTGCATAAATGACACCAAGCAATAAACCTCATTCTTCTGTTCATCATATCTGAGGCTCTATGGCCTTCTGGGAACTGTCCCATCGTCCTTATTTATCCATTCCCTGGGGAGGGGGTGGGGAGTCACCTGTGATCAATAGCCACAGGCTATTCTTCCTCCCCCTCAACCCCCCACCCCCACCTCCTCTGCAACACCCTGATGGATGCCCCAAGTCATTTGTTTGGGGGTGCTTAAATTCACCCCTTGCCTGTTCGACTTCCAGAACCACTGCCCCAGTTTTAAGGGTGTGGGCACGTTTTCTTGGAGGCCCTTCCTGGCTGGACCGGTGCCTAAGCCTCTCCAGGGCTCGGTGTCCCCAAAGGAACACGGGCACGGCGGTCCTGACCCACGCAGTGTCGTGAGGATGACTGCAAAGAACACTTGAGCACGGCGCCTGTGCCTGCTGTCCCCCCACCCCCAGGTCTGCGCCAGAGGACCAGCGGTCAGAGCAGGAAGGGCTCTGTAGGTCCTCGTCCCCGAGGGCCTCCAAGTATGCGGGAAAACTGCTGCCCAGAGAGAGTGAGGAGTTTGGGCAAAGTCACACAGCTTGTGGCGGCTGACTCCGGCTGTCCTTGGTACCTGAACCAGCACAGCTGCGGAACGAAGTCCGGCTTGACCCCACAGGGCGGGTGTAGCGGGTCCAGCCCTGCCACTTGCGGGCTAGCATTTTCCTTCCCTGCCCCTCCGTTCCCTCACCTGTAAAACGAGGGCGGGAGTAACCCTTCTGCTCCCGGAGATCAGGCGGAGAGCCGGTGCCACTCGCCCGGGGCGGGTCACCCCGCAGTCGCGGCCCGCGATCCGCCCCGCCCCCGCAGGCGTGCGGGGGCGACGCCAGGGTACCTGCCAGGGTGCACCTCGGGGCCAACCTGCGGCACACCTGGGGGGGCGGGGCGTCGCGGCCCGGGGATCTCATTGGCTGGGGCGGCGGGGGGCGCGGCGCGGGCGGGGCGGGGCTCCCGCCGGAGCCTTTCATCTGGGCGGAATTCCTGCTCGCTGCTCCAGCGCCCCCTGCCCGGCCGCCGCGCGCCAGCCACGCCGGCCCCACCGCCATGCGCGGCTACGAGGACGAGGGCAGCTGGAGCCTGTCCTTCTCCGGCGCCGGCTTCCTGGGGCTCTACCATGTGGGCGTGACCCGCTGCTTCAGCGAGCGCGCCCCGCACCTCCTCCAGGGCGCCCGCCGCTTCTACGGCTCCTCCTCCGGGGCGCTGAACGCCACCGCCATCATCGCGGGCAAGTCCCTCGGTGCGTGGGGGACGGCGCGGACTGGGGAGCCCGGGGGGTGGGGAACGCGGGCTTCACGCGGGAGGGAGAGGGCGCGGAGAGGGGCGTTTCAGGGCCCCGTGCCTGGCGCTCTGCCCTGCTTCCTTTACACCCAGCATGATCCCAGGGGACCCCGAAAAGGTCCCTGAGGACCTGGGGTACAGTTACCCTTGTTCCGAGGACTGATCAGAGCTGGGGAGGCTGTTCCCAAGATCAAAAGGTGGACAGAGGGGCGCCTGGGTGTCTCACTGGGTTAAGCCTCTGCCTTAGGCTCAGGTCACGATCCCAGCGTCCTAGGATCGAGCCCCGCATGGGGCTCTGTGCTCAGCGGGGAGCCTGCTTCCCTCTCCCTCTCTGCCTGCCTCTCTGCCTACTTGTGATCTCTGTCAAAAATAAATAAACTTTTTTAAAAAATTAAAAAAAAAAAGGTGGACAGAGCATTAGAACATAGGGCCAGGGGCAGATATTCTGAGCTGGAGAGGGGGAGACTCTCCACTCCCATGGTACCCGGGAAGGAGGTCAAGTCTTTGGGACTAATGTGGGCAGGCCCCCTGAGTGACTGAGGACCCTCTCCTCTCCTCACACCCACAGACTTCTGCTGCTCCCGTCTCCTGGGCATGGTCAAGCAGGTGGAGAGGCTGAGCCTGGGCATCTTCCACCCGGCCTTCGCACCCATCGAGCACATCAGGCAGCAGATGCAGGACAGCCTGCCCTCCAATATCCACATCCTGGCCTCCGAGCGGCTGGGCATCTCGCTGACTCGCTGGCCGGATGGCCACAACATCATAGTCACCGATTTTGCAACCCGCGATGAAGTCATCCAGGTGAGCCTTGGTGGGACACAGGGCCTAGAGGCAGGTGAGCTTGCTCCATCTCTGCAGTGACTTCCAGGTGCTTCCAAGGGGCAGACAGTCCTTCCCAGGAGTGGGGGCGGGGGGGGTCGCTTGGTCACTTGAGGTTTCGGGTTGTTTACGAATGAGAGAATGAGAGAGTTGAGGTACAGAGAGGGGCCACAAGGTGAGAATGGAGACTCCTCGCTTGCTTTGGGAAGGTCCCTTGGCAGGACACAGAAGGGACTGGCTGGGGAGGGGGCAAAATCCAGCGTCTGTACTCAGGGCCCCTGCTTTCCCAGAGGGGGGCCTTCCCACAATGGATTAGGAAAAAATCCAGTTTTGTTATAAAACAGGATGTGGTGACAGAGAGCCACAGGGTCAGGGAGGGAGGCCAGTGACAGGCTGTGGGAGTGCTCAGGTAGGCCAAGTAGGGATTAGGTCCCTGGGAAGGCTCAGGCAGGGAGGGAGACAGGGAGGGAGGCCTGAAGCTCTGCTCCCCATTCTTATCAGGATCTGTGCCTTCCCCCCAGACTGAGGTCCTTGATGTAGAATCTGCTTCATCTTGCTGACCCCAGCACCCAACACAGGGACTGTTTCTGAGTCTGTGATGATCAGATTCTTAGTGTGTGCGGGAGAGGGGCCAGCCCATTGCTGTGAGCGCGTGTCCGTGGGCTCTCGAGGAAGCCAGCCAGGGAGCCTCAAGTTTATCCCAGCATCTTTGCCTGTATGACACATAGCACAGACCCTGGTACATAATAGGTACTCAGTAAACATTAGCTGCTGTCACCATTATTATTAATCTGTGGGAATGAGGCACCCACTTGCATCTCCAGCAGGTTAGAGCCAGGATGAGCGCTGCCTCTCCCAGAGAGGGTTGGACAGGTATTTCCAAGTAGACCACAAGACAACATTCTATGCTCTGTGAGCTTGGTAAGCTCTAGGTCAGTGGTGCTCAACCAGGGGTGATTTTTCCCCCCTGTGAACATTTGGCAACATTGGAGGCATTTTTCTTTGTCAAAATTCTGTGCATATATGTTTGTGTGCACACGTCTGTGCCATGCATGTGTGTGCATGCGTGTTCACATGTGTGTGTGCACACGCACGAAGTACTGACAGCTAGCGGGTAGAAGCCAAGGATGCTGCTAAGTATTCCACCATGTATAGGACAGCAGCCTCCTACTCCATCCCCTACTCCCAAGACAGAACTCTCCATCCCCAAATGTCAATGTGTTAAGCATCTTTTTCACTGCAGGACTTGTCAGAGCCTCCACGGGAAAGAGTAGACAGTATTTTCCAATTCCAAGTGGATAAAGAAGTCAGGGTTTCTTTTTTACTTTTAAATATTTTATTTATTTATTTTTGTGAGAGAGAGGGTGGGCATGAATGGGGGGAGGTGCAGAGGAAGAAGCAGGCTCCCTGCCGAGCAAGAAGCCCCACATAGGACTCAATCCTGGGACCTTGGGATCATCACCTGAGCCAAAGGTAGATGCTTCACCAGCTGAGCTCCCCCCAGGCGCCCAGAAGTCAGGGTTTCTTGTTTGAAATTCATCTGGTTGGATCAGTGTCTAGGGAACACACTTTGGGAGACATATCTAGATTATCGGTACAGAATGCCTGCCTGCTCAGTAAAGGAGAAATGGTACTTCGTGCCTCCATTTGTCCTTGTGGTGGTGGTGGGGGCATTCCAGCAGCGTCTCAAGTGAGCAAGGACCCAACAGTGGGAAGAAGAGGGCAGGTGTCATGACAGGCCTGCATTCAAGTACCTCTTAACCTTGCACATTTGGCTGGGACGTGCCAACTTCTCCAGGCCTCATTTCCCTCCATTGAACATGAGACTGATGCCAACAAACTTTGCCGGCGGTTCTGGGGTTAGACACCATCCCCAGAGCGGATTCTGAAGGCCAGGAGCATGAACGATGGTGTTTGCGCTGACTTGTTTTCCCAGGCTCTGGTCTGCACCCTCTACTTTCCTTTCTACTGTGGGACAATTCCCCCCGAATTCAGAGGGGAGGTAAGTGCACTTTGGGGGCCTGATGGCCGAGTCCCTGCCCTGAACTCTGGGTGCGAGTGTACCTTCTGCTGAAAGCCGTGTGGGTAGAGGGAACTGTGTCCCCTGAGCACCTACTATGTGCCCCCCTCTCCTGGGGGTTGGTGCTCAGAGCATCCTGGACTAGATGGTCCTAGTGGCATGGGGGCAGCTAGAGGTCACCGGCCACAGCCCACTTCTGGCTGGTGGTTCCGTGGCAGTGTGGGGACAGGAGAGGGCACTCTGAGCAGACAGTCCCCCTGAATTGCAGCGCTACATCGATGGGGCTCTGAGCAACAACCTCCCCTTTGCGGACTGCCCCTCCACCATCACCGTGTCCCCTTTCCATGGGACAGTGGACATCTGCCCCCAGAGCTCGTCGGCCAGCATGCATGAGCTGAATGCCTTCAATGCCAGTTTCCAGATCTCCACAAAGAACTTCTCGCTGGGGTTCGCCTCCCTCATACCCCCCAGCCCTGAGGTAGGTCAGGCCCCGGTGCCTGCCCTGATGGTGTTAGAGGCTTGGCCATGATCCAGGGTCTTGTTCAGGCTGTGTCTTCACCCCCCCGCCCCCGCCAACCTCAGGGCAATTCAGATACATGTTCTGAGTCCTACAGCCAAGTTCTTGAACCCACAGCATGGGGCTCAGTTGTGTCCTTACTATTCCTCCCCTGCCTGGGGGAATGTTGAGTTAAGACTGGCCTCACATCGAGGCAGGCTAACACAAGTCCGCTGACTAGGGCGTGAGCCAGGCTTCTGTTGCTATTCCTCTGGGTCGGGCTCTGTGGGAAGGTGCTACCACCTCTGTTTCTCAGGGGAGGACCCAAGGCTCAGAGAGGTTGAGCAACTTATTCAAAGTCACACAGCCAGGAAGCAGCAAAGCCAGACTTCAAATCGGCAGCTATCCTAGAACCATGCTCATAACCCCTGCCCTAGACTGTGGCCAGATTTGCCACCCCATGAAGGCGAGGCATAGGCAAGACAAAAAGGGACCGTAGACCTGGATTTCTTGTTTTATGCCCTTGATATTTCTGGAAAATGGGTCATTTGACAACAAAGAGTTTATCTCCATAACCTGTTCCTCTACCCCACCTGTGCCCTGGCCTTCCCCTATTCCCGCATTCATGCTATGGTTCTGTAGTGTTTTGTGTTGTTTTTTACTTTAAGTAAACTCTGCACCACACATGGGGCTCGAACTCATGACCCCAAGATCAAGAGTCCCATGCTCTACCAACTGAGCCAGCCAGGTACCTCGTTTCTGTTAGTTTATGAAACAAGATCGTGTTCATTTACTCTGACCTTCCCTCTACCCGTGTGGTGGATGGAAAATCTCAGCCACTTCTTAGAGACGAGGAAGCTGAGGCTCCCGGAAAGGTGGGGTGGCCATCCTGAGGCCACACAGTGAGGGAAGGCGGAGCTCCCTCCTGGACCTGCAGGTGCCTTGTCCCCGCTGGGAGAGCTGTGATTGGGGCAGGCGGGTGTGGCCCCCCTTTCTTCTGCTATCTCAGGCTGGTTCTGGAAGTAAACATCAAAGGGCAAAGGCAGCCACCATGCACTGACACACAGGCAAGCAGGCAGTGTCCCAGGTGTCCTAGGCCAGGCCATCTTATCCCATTTTCCAGAGCAGAGTCTGGAGCTAGAGCCCCCCGCCCCTGCCAAGGAGTCTTAGAGGAGGGAGGTGCCATGGGGGTGCGGGAAGGGAAGCAGATGGAGCAGCTCATCCTGCCTGCAGTCCTGTGGCCCTCCTGGCCCAGCACTGGGGTCCTCAAGCTCTGCCGAGGGGGTTCTTGGGGAGCACGGGCTGGGCGGGGATGGCTTCCAGCGGGAGACGATTCTCTTGCCTGTGACCACAACTCGAGGGCCAGGGCCAGGCCTTGCCCATCCCCCCCCACCTGTGTGTTGGCAGGTCGTGGCCGACAGCTGCAGACAAGGCTACCTGGACGCCCTCAGGTTCCTGGAGAGACGCGGTAGGTGACAGCCACCATGGTGGGGGGGGCATCCGAGTAGATCCTGCTTTCCAGGTGTCTGCACCATTAGGGACCTCAGCTCCCGCATTCTCTCCCTCAGTCTCTGCTCCATACTTGGCCTCAGCTGGAGGCTGGAGACCACGAGGGGATTGCATGTGTGTCCCGCTCTTGAGCTGCCCTTAGACTGGTGTTCGGAGACCTCTCCCCGTGGAGGTAGAGGAATGCTCAGAGAGGGGGCATCTGACCCAGCCTGGCAGGTGGGCAAGGAGGGCTTCCTGGAGGCGGCCACAGATACGCTGGGCTTTGGCTAGTAATGAAGACTAGGGAAACGTTGAAGACAGAAGGAAAGAGGGCATTCCAAGCAGAGGGAAGATGAGTGAGAGCAAAGGAACAGAGGCAAGTGTCTTTGGGGCACAAAACTCAGTATGGCATCAGGAGTGAGTGAGTGAGTGAGTGTGTGTGTGTGTGTGTGTGTGTGTGTTTACTCATGGGGGAGTGGGTGGGCTTCAGAGGTCTTCTCAGCGGAGAGTTTGGAGGTCATCCAATGCTCTTCGACATGGTAGAGCTGAGATTTGAACCTAGGCCGTCTGGTTCCTGAGCGCGTCGTCTGCCACGCATGACACACGCACAGCCTCACGCCCAGCATCAGGAAGACTGAGCACCTAACACGTGCCCAAATCTGGGCGTGAGCTGTAGGTTTTTCCTTTAGGTGTTTAATTCTCAGAACAATCACTTGAAGCAGATGTTCATCTTCTCCTTTCTCAAAGAGGGGAGCCGAGGCGCGCAGCAGTTAGGTCACCCAGCGAGCACGTGTTGACATCTGGGTTTGAACCTTGGACCGCGTCTTCAGGGGCCGGGCTCTCATAAACCACTAGGAGGTGCACAGGAGATAGGGAGCAGGGAAGGGCCAGGGGAGGAGCCGAGGATCCATCCTGCAGCAAGCAGGTCCCCAGAGCAGGGTTTGCGGACCAAGGGGGATGGGTGGCATGGAGAGCCAGGGGTGTCACCGTCACCAGGGAACTCCAGACATACTGAGCTGTTATATCCCTCCTTTCCACTGACCCAGGACTTACCAAGGAACCAATTCTTTGGATGCTGGCATCGAAGGAGCCCCCACCCCCGGCTGATGGGAGCCAGGACAGCGGCCATGACAGAGGCCAGAAGGGGGGCCTGTCTCTCAACTGGGCAGTGCCCAACGTGCTGGTCAAGGATGTGCCCAACTTTGAGCAGGTCTCGCCAGAGCTGGAGGCAGGTATGGGTCCTTCCTTATGCACTAGCTCCCCTACCCCATGCCCTGCATCCAGGGGACAGGGGGCAGAGACCCTGCCCTGCTGGCGCTCAGGGGCTGGAAGAGGACAGGACTCCTTTACTGAGCATCTACTGGGTGCCAAGGGCCTTTCGACCTGTGGTGGCATTCACTCTGTATCACAACCATGGGCCTACCTGTTTCCCTTACCCCATTTCCCTGATGAGGAAACCAAAGCTCAGAGAGGCAGCTGGGAGATTGAAACCCAAATCTGTGCCTCAGAGAGCCAGAGCTTGGCCCATGGCCCATGGCAGGGCAAGAAGTCCTGAGGGACGTGAGAGAGGCACACACAGAAGTTTCTGGACTCTCCACGTGGAGAAGGACTCGTTTCATCCTCCCAGCAATACTCTGAGGACAGCACTGTATTGTCTCCATTGTATGGATGAGGAAGCTACAGCACAGAGAGGTTAAGTGACTTGTCCAAAGTCACACAGCTAACAAATAGCCCATGCAGGGGTTCCATCCTGAGCCAACTGGTCTGCTCTCCTGCTTAGTGACCCCAAAGTCACAACGGCGCAGCAGGAGGGTCCATGCATGGGTCCTGGTGGCAGGGAAGTGGGTTCGAACAGCATCTAAGAGAGACTGGAGAGGAGGAATCGGCCAGGCAAAAAGGAGAATAGGGACGTCCAGGCAGAGGCGTGTGCAAATGTCCTGGGTTTAGTGGGGGCAGGGTCGTGATTGAGGGGGAGGGGAGCAGAGGCTGAGAGGGTCAGGCAGGTGGCTTTGAAAGCTGCAGGAGGAGAGAGATGGGGAGCCACTGGGCGGGGAGGTTTACTAGGAGCAACCCATCCTTTCCAGAGTTCACTGCTGCTCTGAAGTGTAGGCCCTGCGTTTACCACACCTAGCTGTGAGGGGATGGGCTGGGCAGCAGGAGGGGGTAGCCCGGGAGGAGAGATGATGGTGGTTGAGTCTAAATCAAGGACAGTGTGGGTGGGCAAAGGGGACGGGGAGGGCGCCTCTTTCTGCTCTGCCCGAGGGACCATACTAGGCCTGCAGAAATGGGCCTGGATGTGTGCTGAGCCCCTGAGGTCCAAGCTTGGAGCTGTGCAGCCAAGGCGGCATCCCTGCAGCCACATGGGGGCACCAGAGAGCCGCCTCCGCCGTGGGGCCCCACAGCCAGCTCTTCCCCGGACCGAGTTACCTGACCTGGCCCTTACAGAGGCCCCCCTTAGTCCTCGCCCACCTGCCTGGGAGGTAGGTCCTGCCAGGAGCCCCACTTTCCGGAGGAGGTAACGCAGGCTCAGGAAGGGAAGGGACTCGGCCTGGGGAACACAGCAGGTGAACAAGGAGCCTGGCGTCTGTGCCGTGTCCTCTGTGAACCCTCCGCGTGGCTGTCTCGCCGCAGCACTAGCCAGAGTCAAGGCTGGAGGCCCAGCCATGGTCTGAAGATGAGGATTTGGGCTCCGGCTCTGCCCTGGCCAGGATGCCAGTCCTTTCTACCCTGGTCATTTCAGGGCCTGGGGGCTCGGGACATGGCTGTTGTCATTCCCGCCGCCGCTGCTGCTGGGAGAGGGGCAGGAGAGATGGAAAGAACTTGGGGAGCCTGAGTCCTTGGGTCCGTCTTGGGGACCCTGCCACTTCCTGGCCTGGTCTTTGGGCAAGTCACTTTCCTACTCTGAACCTCAGTCTCCTCATCTGTGAAAGGGGCACGCCCTGACGGTTTGGGGACAATAGCGAGAGAGCCCACGCTGAGTGCCCAGCCCTCTGCTGCCTCAGACCAGGGGTCGGATCAGTGCTGTCTCTTCCTCTGCAGACAGGGGGCGCGTGGGGGGCGGTGGGCATAGTTGGTGGACTGCACAGGCTGGAAAGGGGTTCGGGCCACCTGCCCTAAGGGTGCTGGTGAGGGGGCCAGCTGGGGGGTGTGGGTGGTCACGCCATGGCTTCTCTTGTAGCGCTGAAGAGAGCGTGTATGCGGGACCCCAGCCTCTGGGCCCGCTTCGGCCGGTCGGGGCTTGGGCGGGCACTGACCTGCTTGCTGCTGCCCTACACGCTACCCTTCGAGTATGTTTACTTCCGGAGCAGAAGGTGAGGCCCAGCCAGGGGTCCTGGGTGGGGGGCCTGGCTTGTCATCAGGGTTGTGGGGGAGCCCATTGCCCCGGGCAGGAGGGGCAGTCGGCATGCCACGTGGGCAGAACCTGGCTGGCGACCCGGAGCCGCTTGGTGCTGGTTGCACAACCCAGAGGAATCTCGCGGGTTCTCCTCTGCAAGATGGGACTGATGGGGAGATGGTGGGCAGCTGTGACCTGCGCATCAGGAGCAGGGCCTCCCGGTGGATGCTCTGGCCTCTCCCCTATCTCTACAACCTTTGGCCCCTTGCTCTACCTGTTAGAGCCTCGGAGGACATGTGCTGTTTCTGGAGAAATAACTCTGGGGGCTGGTCTGGTTCAGATTAGCTGTGTGGCCTGGGCTGGGTCTCTTGACCTCTCTGGGCCTCAGCTTCCTTTTCTATAAAACAAGGCCCTTCCAGGGCAGACTGTTTGTGGGTAAGCTCTCACTAACCACTCTA
The DNA here is from genome assembly GCA_003697995.1 of Taxidea taxus jeffersonii. Lineage (NCBI taxonomy): Eukaryota > Metazoa > Chordata > Mammalia > Carnivora > Mustelidae > Taxidea > Taxidea taxus. The sequence goes on from ML111575.1 coordinate 51,778, forward strand.
ACTTGGCCGATTAATGAATCACTCTGCGCTGGTTGTTCATTCATTCCACCGATAGTTATACTGAAGGCCTAGCCAGGGCCCAAGCCTTGGCTGGGGACTGGAAGGTAGCCCTGACTCAGACCCAGGCCCTGACCTTGTGGAACTCATAGCCCCCAAACTGTCACACACTCATCTTGGCAATCATACCTCTGCCTAGAAATATTCAGAGAGGTCTATACTGGCTGTGAACTGACTGTCTCACACTAGAGGCTCTCTGGTCAGGGAAAGTTGCCTAAAGAAGGTAACTCTTGAGTTATCATTGAGTGGGTGGGTGTCCACTAGGCAAAGAGGGAAGGGAAAAGCATTCCAGAGGGATGGAACCGCATGTGCAAAGGTCTGGGGGCAGAAGGCAGAGGAAATAAGAAGGGGCGGTGGTGAGGTGGTATAGCAGTGGCTGGCAGGGGCTAGACAAGCAGGCCGCTAGAGCCACGTGAGGAATGTGGTCTTTACCCTAACAGTGGTAGAAGGCAGTGAAGGGTTTCAGTAGAGAAGCATCACAGGGAGAGCTGTATTTTTTTAAAATTCTTTTTTTTTTAAGATTTTATTTATTTATTAGTTAGAGAGAGAGAGAGCGAGCACAGGCAGACAGAGAGGCAGGCAGAGGCAGAGGGAGAAGCAGGCTCCCTGCCGAGCAAGGAGCCCGATGTGGGACTCGATCCCAGGACGCTGGGATCATGACCTGAGCCGAAGGCAGCCGCTTAACCAACTAAGCCACCCAGGGGTCCCTTAAAATTCTTTATTCTCTAAAAGGTCAATGGAAATGAGCCACAGGTCTGTTTTGCTCTGTGTTGAGTTAATGACTAGATGAGCCCTGCTGCTGAAATTGCTCATGGCCCAAAGCCAGGAGAGAGCTTTCTGCTAACTCAGATTCTCCTCACGCTGAGCTGTTAGATTGAAACCACAGGTTGAGGTCAAGTAGGATAAGGGTAAAGGCTAGACTTTTCAGCTAGAAAAAAAAAAATGTGTCCATATATGAGCACTGATGGAGAAACCTAACCAAACCACTGGGAAATTCGGACTTAGCATTTTTTGTGACCAACATGCTCAACGTATAGGTTGTAATAATAGAGGCAGACAGTCCAGAAAAAGGGAGGTGATGGTCTAGCTTAGGTTTTGCTTCTCATACTACATCCCGTCTGCCCATTTGAGGTCCTGGTTGAGAGGCTCTGCTGAAGGCAGCACATTGCGGGGGAGGCCCGCTGTGTCCAGTGACTCTGAGATGGTGCCCAGCCAGGCCCTCTCTCAGCCGTAATTGGATGACCCAGTCCTCTGTTGGCCCCACAGGGCCCAGGTGGGGAGCCGCGGGAGGGTTTGGAGCAAGAAAGGGCTGTGATCAGATGTCTATGTCGGGAATGTCACTGGCTGCCCAGGGGAGAGCAGAGGGAGGGCTGTGGAGTGAGGAGGGCAGGTCTGGGGAGGAGAAGGAGGGACAGAGAGCGAGGGATGAGGTTAGGAAGTACAGGCGACCTGATCGTCCTTTTCTGGCAGGTAAAGCAGCTGAGGCCCAGAGAGGTTCCCTAACCTGCCCGGGTCACACAGCTGAAGAGCAGGGGAGCTGGGCCGCAAACCCACCCCAGCCCGGCCCCAGAGCCCTGCCCTTCCCTGCCTCCAGCTTGCCACTTGTGCCCCGTGGCATGAACCAGTTCTGCAGTGGAGCCCACACTCCTGGGTGCTTCTCACCCCTCATTCCATTTACTCTTGAACTGGTGCCTCAGGTCCTTAGGGGCAGGGAGCGGCAGCTATGCTCTGGGCCCACGGGGAAGGTGGGCTCCACTGGGCCATAGGCTCGGGCTTAGCTGAGCGAAGCGTTCTCTGCCCCTTCCTCCAGGCTGGCGGTGTGGCTGCCCAATCTGCCAAGGGACTTGTGGTGGATGCAGGGCGTGCTGCAGAGCTTGGCCCTCGAGATCTACTCCAGGTTCAAGGACCAGCTCCTCCAGTTGGCTAGGTGAGGCGGGCGGACAGGCCTGCGGTGGATCAGGTGTGGCTGTGGCTATTTTTCCTGGACCCTGGGCGTCCGCACCCTCTGTGTCCTTCTCTCCAGCCTTCCTGCGCAGCCACTGGCATAGGCTTGGTCACCGCTGTGGCCAGACCCGTGCTGAGCCTGGATGCCTGTCACACTGGTCAGTCTGCAGGACCAGCTCCCAGAGGACGAGTGTATCTCCCTGCTCGGCCAGATCCCCATCAGCCCGTCCAAGAGCCTTCCAGCTGTCCCTACATGTCCTCTGTGGGGCCTGGGTTGGGGCTGCCTATCTCTCCCCCACCTGCCCTTCCTACTGCCTAGAGATCCTGGCGTCCTTTCCGCCCACTTCACTGCCATCCCTGGAACCTTCCCACCCATGTCTTTGTGGCCAGAGTAAGGGCCTCAGGGCTTTCCTCCTGGCAGGATCTGGCAGAAGAATGACCACAGGGCTCACTGAATGTGAGGGCTGCCGTCACACAGCTTCACCCTGCCCTTGGTCCATCCCTGGGCTCTAAAACCTTGCACTTACTGGCTTCTACTTCCTCCGCAGCCTGCCCATCACCAGTCCCATGCAGCTTGGGGCAGCTCTTCTTGTGGACCTGGCCAAGGAGCCCAGACCTCCCCATTAGGCCTGAGGGGCACCAAGCAGGGCCAGCCCACTGACTGACCTCCCCTGGTCCTTGCCTTGGCCCTCACCCTGTACCCAGATCTGTCCCCAGTCCTCAAATCCTGACTAGTCTTCTGGAGCTCAGAGCTCCGTGTGGAAGGAAGGACGGAAGGGATAGCCTCTCTTTCCCCTCGACTCTTGTCCCTGACTATGTGGGTGGGTGGCCCCCAGGAGCCAGAAGAGGCCTCACCAGCCCCTCTGGAGCTCCTGTTCCTTGGAGCTAGCTCCCTGGGGCCCACGGACTTCTTTTTTGGGAAAGGCCCAGCCTGTTGGTATGTCCTTGGTAGTTGTGTCCAGGTCACAGTCCAGGAAGGTAGGAGCTGGGGCACACATCTTGGTTCTAGAATTTCCATGTTTAGGAGCCCGGGCCAGCGTCTACTGAGAAGCGGAGTTCGTGTATTTTTACCGAACAAATTTCAGAGCGCTTTACGGAAGATCAAGTGTCAGTGATCAGATGGCAGATGGAAATGATGGGCTGGGGTGTGCCTCCCCTCAGATCCTTTCTCTGACTTCCTTTGTCCTGGGCTTGCCCCATGGTGACCCCCATGGTCTGCCTCATTCCTGCAACCTTGATCTCTGACTTCCTACTGGGTCCATCCAGGAGGAGCCCCCAGCAGGAGATGGGAAGGTGGGAGGAGAGAAGGGGGATCAACATCTCAGAATCTCACCCATATGTGTCCTGTTGGGGTGCCCAAGGGCCCCAGAGTGCCAGCACCATGACACCATCCCCTTATTTCTTCAGAAGGTTCATGTATAGTAGTGCCTGCACACCCCTACCCCCCAGGCCCCTTTCTTTCTCAGACAGAGAGGAGACTGGGACACCAGCCCTCCTCTAGTCTCTCCTGGGAGCTGACCCCTTTCCTCTCCTCAGAGCAGAACCCACAGTATGTCTTGGCCAGGCCCTTATGAGAAACTCAGCCTGAGCAGGGATGGGGAGGGTGGGGAAATGGAGGCAGGCCCAAGAGAGAAAGGGAGAAAAGGAATAAATCTAAACAAAAGAGATAACAGGTCATTCCTTTGTTCATTCATTCATTCATTTGATTTTTGCTTAATGGGTGGTAGGTTCTGGGGTCACAGAAGTGAATAAGACTTACATTCTGGTATGGGTTAGTGGGGGGAGCCAATGCTGAACAGCCAAATGGAAATAGAAAATAAGATCATCTGAGGAGTGGCAGTGCGGTGAGGAGAGCAAGAGAAGATGGACACGATGGTGTTCGGGTTGGGAGTGACATTGGATCAGTAGTCCAGGAAGGCCTCTCCAAGAAGATGATGTCGGGGGTGAGGCCTCAGATGAGAGGCAGAGAGCTGAGGGAAGAGCTTTGCAAGCAGAGGGAACAGCAGGTGCAAAGGCCCTGAGATGAGAATGTAGTCAATGTGTTTAAGAAACAGAAAGTAGTCTGTGTGGCCAGCTGGAGCCTTGTGAATGATGGGGCAGGTGGAGGGCAGGCAGAGGCTGGGTCACAGCAGCCACGGTCATGGTGATCAGCACATTGGATTTGGGCGGTCAGTGGAGGGCTGGGACCAGGGAAGCAAAAAGGTGAGCGCAGATTGAGTTAGTGGAGCATAGGAGGGCCTGGGGTGGGAGTGGGAGGTTGAAAGGGAGAGAAGAGGCACAGGAGGGTCCGCCTCCCCACTCATCTGCAGGATCTAGGATCCACTGGGATTGAGCTGGCTTCTGTCCCCTCTTGCTGTCACAAAGGGGGCTGTCCTACCTTAAGTCACGTGATCTCCAAGGCCCAAGGATTCTCTTCGCTCAGAGCTGGGACGCCATGTCCCCATTCCCAAATGCTGGGTTTGGGATTTCCTCTGCCTGTGGAAAGGGGAGGACTGGCCACCCAAGACACCAGGTTGAAGATCTACAGGCTCTGGGGGACTCTGAGAATATTCTTGTTCCCCTGTCCTTTGTCCCATATCAAGGACATGGGCCTCTATTCCCACGGGCAAACAGATCTCCCTTTATCGTCCTCTCTCTCACTGGTTCTTTGGGGCTCGTCCTAGGGCCATCTTTGCCCCCATTGCTTTGCTTTGTGTCTTAGACTGAGAAAGATAGTCGGCCACGTCCACCTTCTTCTTCATCATCCTCCTTCCCCAAGCAGCACGTTGCTAAATATTTCTAGCTTACTTGGCTGAATATCTCAATTGCTGATAACACTCTTTTTGGTCTTTGTTATTTGTGACTCATGCATCAGGGTGACCTGTTCATAACTTGTGGTTGCAGCGATTATTCACAAGCCTCGCCCACAGTGTTTTACAGTTTATAAGTACTTCCCCACTTTCTCTCCCATTGAACTCTTAGACATCTTCTCACGTGGCTTTAAAATCTGCCTGCCCGTGGACATTCTCCATTGATCCCAGCTCTACACTCTGGACCCATGCACCCTGCCTGCTCCCTCTGCCTGGGGACAGCCTGGCAGGGATAAAAAGGGGGTGAGCTGCCCCCTCTGAGGCTGATCTTCTCCACAGTGACTAACCTGGAGCCTTATAGCCACTCTCAGGGACATCCCCAACCCAGACTTGCTGCTCAGTAAACTACAACCCCTTACCCTTAGTTTGTTCAAATTCTTCTAGGAGGATGGAGTCTGGCGCTGCCCCTGATACAATATGACCACTACTGGACCTAAATTGCCTTTCACCTCCCTCCTACTTGTCACTGCCTCTGTGAATGTAGCCTCAGAATGAATGGGCTTAGCCTGGGCAAGTCCTGTGGATTTCTCTGAGCCACCATCCACCAACAGTGCTGGTGGGAGCACTTAAGCCTGGAGGGGGCTCTGCTGACAAAGCTGATTCAGGTCAGAGTTCCTGGCTCGTTAACCCATATAGCCTCCCAGTACGGAGTTGCAAGGCGTTACAGAGGAGAGGAGGGATCTAGGGCTCTGAACAGAGGTCGACGTGGGCCTGAGTCCCATCCCTGCAACTGAGCATGAATGTAACCTAGGGGAATGCCCTCTCGTCTCAGAGCCTTGGGTTCCTCCTGCATAAAATGCAGCTAACAGCATATGCCTCATGAAATATTTACTTGAGAAAAGTAAATGCTCCTTTTAGACTACATCATATGGTAGGAAAGAGGGAGCAGGAGGTGAAATGCACTAACTTCATGTCTGCTGTGTGTTAGGCACCAGACTAGGAGGACTACTGGGCCTCCTCTGAGCCTTAGACCACCCCAGGGTGGGGGATAGTCCAGAGAAAACTCAGGGGAGCGGTGATGGGTCCCAGACCTGTGTAATATAAAAGTCCTCTCTGGACCCATGCCATATTCTTCCATCAGCAGAATTAGAGTCATGAGTCCGCCATGCTCCTTTTCCTCCCAGTGTTCCAGCCGAGGACCTCTCTGGGCCTTGGAGCCCTGGCACAGCCATGGCTCCTATTCTCAATGTACTTTTCCAGGCTGACTGCAAAGCCCTGCCCCAGACTGGTTTTCCGAGTGCCAGCTGTCTGCAGGGTGTATCCTGATGCCTGAGGCAGATCCCTGCCCCAAGCAGCTCACATGCCTCTGCTGTTATTTCTACGGCTATAATAGGGAATCTAACTAACCCTTACAAGTGCACTCACTTTGCACTTTACAAAGCCCATCATGTCAAGTCTCACCACAACCCTGGGAGTTTGGTAATATACTCTGCATTTTATGGATGAGGAAACAGAGGGTGCAGAAAGGTTATGTTGATTGGTAAGTGGTAGAGCTGGAAATGCCCAAGTCTGTGCTCCAGGAAGCAGAGAGATCCCTAGACCATTGCAGCTTCATATGCCCCCGCTTTACGACAGCAGGCAAATTCTGTCCTTGATCAATTCCTCATTTCCTGTCTTTAAAATCAGGGGTTGGACCAGCTGGTTTCGAAGGGGCCTCCAGCTCTGCTCTGAAGCCCATAATATAGACGATTAATACCACTGTATTAGAGATGATTCCAGGAGGGGATTACCCACAATGGAATGGGTTTTTGAACCAGGTTTTCATGGAAGCCTAGAATTTGGTTTGGCAGAAAGTAATTCCAGGAGGGGATACTGTAGGTGCAAAGACAGGTTGGAGGTGGCCATGGTAATTTAAACCCACAAGGAATCTGAGCTTCAGAGATGTGAAGTGCCTTGTTCCAGGTCCCACAATTGGTCAGTGGTGGGGTTAGCATTCAAACCCAGCTCAGGTTCCTTTCTGTCTGAACACTCGAATGCTCGGTGGAAATACTGAAGAGTCTCCTGCAGGGATTCCGATGTAACTGATCTTGATATAGATATCTATCTGGGCAGGAGTATGGTTGGAGCCTCTATTTCCTGGGCACGGGTGTCCTCAGGGGCCACTGTGTGAGTGTGACTACCTGCCTGAACCATCAGTCTGTGCCTCAGACTTGCTTACTGTCATCTGTGCCAAGCAGGCTGGTATGTACTAATCTGAGGCTGGGATCAGGTGATGCTGGTGGGGTGACCTCTGCCCCAGCACTAAATCTTGGCTACGCCAGGCATCCCCAGGAAGATACCTCAACCTCTCTGAACTTTAAATCCCACCTCCAAAGTCTGATCTTGTATATTAACCAAGTATTCAGTGATGTTAAGGAACATTCATTATTTTTTAGCTGTGTTAATATATTGGGAATCTGTGTTTTGAAGAGTTTTTGTCTTTTAGAGATATTTTATAGATCTGTAGGGAAATACTTATGAATGAAATAATACATGAGATTTGCTTCAAAATAATCTTGACCGAGAGTTGATGAAACATGGATTGGTAACAGTTGAAACCGAGTGATGAGTTCACAGAAGTTCACATACCCATTTTCTCTAATTTTGTATACCTTTGACATTTCCGTAATAAACGAGTACTCAACCTTAAAAATTGGGTAGCACATGCAGATGGAAAATATGTATCAAAACAGAACATAAAACTAGCAAAACCAGGGCGCCTGGGTGGCTCAGTGGTTTAAAGCCTCTGCCTTCGTCTCAGGTCATGATCCCAGGGTCCTGGGATCAAGCCCCACATTGGGCTCTCTGCTCCGCGGGGACCCTGTTTTCTCCTCTCTCTCTGCCTGCCTCTCTGCCTACTTCTGATCTCTGTCTGTCAAATAAATAAATAAAATCTTTAAAAAACACCAAAACTAGAAAAACCTGAGCCTCGGGGTGTCGTGGCTATCCCAGTCCCTGATGTGAAATCGGGAGGGCAGTTGGATCTGGTGCACTGTGAGCGTTCAGCACCACGGACAGCAACCTTAGGGTGCAGGAACCTTAGGATGCAGGAAGGCTCTCCAGTCTCTTACACACCTCCAGAGATGGGGCCTTCACTACACATGGGGTAGACCAGGCCTTGGTGGACAGTTTGGGCTCCTAAAAAATTTCTATTTTCTGGGGCGCCTGGGTGGCTCAGTGGGTTAAAGCCTCTGCCTTCAGCTCGGGTCATGATCCCAGAGTCCTGGGATCGAGCCCTGCATCCAGCTCTCTGCTCAGCGGGGAGCCTGCTTCCTCCTCTCTCTCTGCCTGCCTCTCTGCCTACTTGTGATCTCTCTCTGTCAAATAAATAAATAAGATCTTAAAAAAAAAAGAAATTTGTTTTCTGTTCCTTAAGGATGTCTTTGTCAAAAATCCATCGATCATGTATGTGTGTGTCATTTCTAGGCTTTACATCCTGTTCCATTTATCTGTGTGTTTGTGCTTATGCCAATCCCATACTGTCTTGATTTATAACCTTATGGGAAATAGCCTTGTAGTAAGTTCCAAATTCACTATTCATTTTCAAAGTTGTTTTGAGTATTCTAGGTTCTTTGTTTTCCCATAGAGATTTTAGAACCAACTTGTTAATTTGTACAAAAGAGGCCATTGGAATTTTGCCTGGGACTGTACAGACTCTACAGATGAATCTGAGGAGAATGGGAGCCTTAAAAGTTTATTTATTTATTTATTTATTTGCCAGAGAGAGAGAGAGAGACAGTGAGAGAGGGAACACAAACAGAGGGAAAGGGAAAGGGAGAAGCAGACTTCCTGCCGAGCAAGGAACCTGATGTGGGGCTTGACCCCAGGACCCTGGGATCATGACCTGAGCTGGAGGCAGACGCTTAACAACTGAGCCACCCAGGTGTCCCAGAATGGGTGTCTTAACAATGTTGAGACTCCCAGTCCATGAACAGGGTATATGTCTTCATTTCTTTTGGTTCTCCTTAATTTCTCTCATCAATGTCTTGTAGCTTTTGTCATACAAATTTTGCACATATTTTCTTTTTTAAAAAGATTTATTTATCTATTTAAGATTTATTTATTTATTTATTGGACCCTGAGATCATGACCCGAGCTGAAGGCAGAGGCTTTAACCCACTGAGCCACCCAGGTGCCCCTGCACATATTTTATTAAACATATTTCTAAGCCATTTAATGTTTTCTGATGCTTTTGCAAATTATATTTTTAAAATTTCCATTTTTAAATTTTCAGTTTCCAGTTGTTTGTTGGTAGTATGTAGAAATAGAATTTTTTTTGCTTCTTGACCTTGTATCCTGTGATCTCAATAAACTCATTAATCCTAATAGCTTTTTGGGTAGAATCCTCAGGGTTAGCTATTTTAAAGGTTTTTCTTCAGATTTTTATTCTTAAAAAATCTGAACCCATAGAGAAGTTTCAAGTACTATAACCGAAGTAGGCAGAATAACACTGTGTCCCCCCACTGTGTCCACACCCTAATCCCCAGAACCCATGAATACATTATGTTACACGTCAAAGGGAATTAAAGTTGCAGATGAAATTACAGTTGCTAGTTGGCTGACTTTAATATAGATTATCCTGGATTGTTGAGTGGGTCCAAGGTAATTATAATCGTCCTTAAAAGTGGAAGAGGGATGCAAAAGGAGAGTCAGTGTTAGGGTAATATAATGTGAGCAAGAGTAGACCTACCATTGCTGGCTTTGAAGATGGAGAAAGGGGCCACAAGCCAAGGAGTGCGGCGGCCTCTAGAGGCTAGAAAAGGCAAGACAATGAATCCAGTCCTAGAGTCTCCAGAAAGAAACTCCTGGATTTTAGCATAGTGACATCGGCATTAGATGTCTGGCCTACAGAACAATAAGATAATAAACTTTTGTCTTGAGTCACTGAGTTTGTGGTAATTTGTTACAGCAGTAATAGAAAACTAGCAAAACAATGAACATATGCTATCACCAACATACACACACATATGTGTATGTGTACTTTTTTTTATTGCTATGTAGTAAGTATTTTCATTGTGTGGGTATATCACAATTTATTCAGTCTACCACTGATACACATTTGAGCTGTTTCCTATTTTTTTTTAAGATTTTGTTTGTTTGCCAGAGATAGAGATAGAACAAGCAGGGGGAGCGGCAGGGAGAGGGAGACGCAGGCTCCTTACTGAGCAGGGAGTCCGACGTGCGGCTCCATCCCAGGACCCTGGGATCATGACCTGAGCCGAAGGCAGACACTTAACCGACTGAGCCACCCAGGTGTCCCAACTTGTTTCTATTTTTTGCCAAATAGGAACAGAGTTTTTCAACTTTGTCCTTCAGTCCAATCCCCCGTGTCCTTTTGACCTATCCTATCATTTTTTTTTTTTTTTTTTTTTGTTCTAGAAGAAGCTTTAGCTTTTTTTTGTCTTCTTTTTTTTTTTTTTTTTTTTTGCCCAGTCCTGGAATTGGCCTTGTTTCCCTGCCCCTCTCCCCCACCCCAAGAGAGTCTGGTTTCTTTTGGTGGGGAAGTATTTAGGGACGAAGATCTGGACACTTGGTGTGCCTCGTTATTACTGGAATGCCGGTACCTAAAAGCTTTTTCAGCAAAGATAAATAGGGATTTTAAAAAATAGTAAGTTCGGGGCGCCTGGGTGGCTCAGTGGGTTAAAGCCGCTGCCTTCGGCTCGGGTCATGATCCCGGGGTTGTGGGATCGAGCCCTGCATCGGGCTCTCTGCTCTGCGGACAGCCTGCTTCCTCCTCTCTCTCTCTCTGCCTCTCTGCCTACTTGTGATTTCTGTCTGTCAAATAAATAAATAAATCTTTAAAAAAAATAGTTCATGTCAGTACCTCAGATTCCAATCCAAAACCTTCTCCCTTGACTTCTCCTGTAGTATGAGCCCTCATCTGAAACATCAGGACAATCGTTCTTTCATTTGCTCATTTTCTGCAGCCTTTGGCTAGCTGTCTGTGCCATTACCTAATCGTTAATGTCTCAGGTGCTTGGATTGTCCTCTTCCGTTTGGATAAAGACACCCACAAAGCCTCCAGAGCCAAGGTTAATTCCTCTTTCCTCCTTCTGTCCACTGTGTACACATGGCCCGTGCCCTCCCGCTCACGTGTGTGTGTCTATGCAAGTACATCATTCCAGAGCAAGAGAGAGAGGAGTAGGTCCTGCCCACCTGCCTTGCTCCGGATTCTTGCTGGTATCGTCGTCTCTGCAACCTCTCAGCTGTAGTGCCCGGGCGTAGAGATGATCATTCCCTTTCCACAGGGGAGGACATCTAGACTCAGAGAATTAGACCCGGACCCCACTGTTTTCATCTGTGCGTTCCCCCAGCCCCAAGCATGTGGTAGGAGCTTAGTACACGTTTGCCGAGTGAATGACTGGATGAGGGTTTATACTAAAGCCCCTTTAGAAATCACTTGTTCTTGGGGCGCCTGGGGGGGCTCAGTGGGTTCAGCCTCTGCCTTCGGCTCAGGTCATGATCTCGGGGTCCTGGGATCGAGGCCCGCATCGGGCTCTCCGCTCCGGCCTCCTCCTCCCTCTCCGCCTGCCTCTCTGCCTACTTGTGATCTCTGTCTGCCAAGTAAGTAAATAAATAAATAAAAATTTTAAAAAATCTTAGAGATCACTTGTTCTCAAATTGCAGAATGACAAAAAGAGTGCCTTATCAAATGCAGATTTGGAGGTGCCATCCCGACAGAGTCTGTCTCTTGAGGTCTGGGGTCGGCCCTGGCACCCGCAGGGAACAACCCCGCCTTCCGCCCGCGGGATACTGTGAGGCGCCTTACCCGTGGCACCCATCGCCACCCGAGATTATCTCGGTTGCTGACACATGGGAGCTCCGGGAGAGCCGGGCTTTTGCCTGATGTATCTCGGGAGCCTGGGCCGGCGCCTGGTACGGATCAGAGGGTCCCTAAATACCTGTTAGAGGCACCTCTACGGCCACTTGTGGCGGGAGCGCCGGTGAGTGTGTGTTGAGCGCTCGCGGGTGACGGTGTCAGCGGGTTGATGAATGAACGCGCGACGGCGGGGGAAGCGGACGGCGGGCGGGAAGGAGGCGGCGGCCGGCGCGGCGCAGGCCCGGCCCGCAGGCCCCGCGACGTCCCCTCCGCCGAGGGCAGCCGGCGCGCGGCGGGCGGGGCCATGACGTCATACCGCGGGCGCAGGCGGGCGGGGCGCGGGCCGGGCGGCGCCGTGACGTCACGCCTGCGGAGCGCCGCGCGGCGGCTG
>ML111575.1:64217-79972 GCA_003697995.1 Taxidea taxus jeffersonii
GCGCGGGCGCGTGCGGGGCGCGGGGCGGGCGGGGAGCGGGCGGCGGCGGCGGCGGCATGGCGGAGAGCGAGGCCGAGACCCCCAGCACCCCGGGCGAGTTCGAGAGCAAGTACTTCGAGTTCCACGGCGTGCGGCTGCCGCCCTTCTGCCGCGGGAAGATGGAGGAGATCGCCAACTTCCCGGTGCGGCCCAGCGACGTGTGGATCGTCACCTACCCCAAGTCCGGTGAGCCCCGCGCAGACCCCGCCCGCGCGGCTCTGCGGCGCGCCGGCGCCTGGGGCCTCCGGTCGGGGGCGGGGGGGGGGCGGGACCACCCCGGGGGGGGGGGGGGGGGGGGGGTCGGCCGGCATTCGGGGAGACCAAGGCCGGAGACCTTCCCAGGTGGGCCCGGCTGCCCACGGCTGGACTGGACCGTGTGTCCTGGGGATGGAGCCTGTTAGGCCGGAGCTTCCAGGACAGGCCCAGGGCCGCTTGCAACCCCTCCCTGCAGCCCCTCCTGTAACCCAGCTGGCTGTGTGACCTTGGACAGTGACTTAACCTCGCTGTTCCTGGGCCAGGTTCAGCTTCTGATGAGTGCAAAGCCTTGGTGATCATTTGGGAAGGGGGTTAAAACCGGCGTCAGGGCGTCCCTCATTTTCTGCGTGGGCACCGGGTGGGGGATGGGATCAGCCATGCATGCCCGGTGTTCCCTTGTTTCAGGGCCGGCCCCCATCACTCAGGTAGCGTCAGGCAGGACCCAGGGCAATCATATTTCCCAGCATTAACTGACCTCATACTCATGATAGTCGTGTAAGGTAGAGACGGCCATCTTCACTTTACAGTCTAGGCAGTGAGGCTCAGAGAGGGGCAGTGGTTTGCCCAAGGTCACACAGCTGATAACCGGCAGAGCTGGGATTTAAAGCCAGGCTGGTCTGCCCAGGACTTGATGTATGAGATCATCATGTGGTGTCTCTTCTGAGGTTTGCAGGGAAAAGAGGCCTCTTCCCTGTTCTTGGAGCACACCTGAGGGTTTCCCTTGTTGCCACTGTGCTGGAGAAGGAGGGAGACACTTGGATCTAGACTGGGCAGTGTGTCTGTAGCTGGTCTAGACAGTGGCCTGCCTGGAGGTCATGTTGGCTCAGCGGCAGTGCGGCTTCCTGGAAGAGCTGATTGCCAAGGTCTCTCAGCTGTTGCAGGGTCCTAGACTCCTGAGGTGTAGGCCGGATCCTCTGAGGAAGGTTAAGGACCGGGCCTCAGCCTCGGGTGGGACGCGTGTTGGTGGGGGAGGGGAGCTTGAAGAAGTCTGAAGGTGCTGCCAGGCTGTCCTTGGGAAGGGGGAAAGGGAGGAGATGCACACAGGACGCTTGTGGTGGCGAGGGGCTTTCCTTCTGCTGCAGCCCCACAGCCCCATGGGTATGGGGACTCAGCATTTTTCCTTCAGAGCCATAGATCTCATACAGCTGAGACCCCCAGCTGGGTGTGGGACTGTGCTTTGGACCCACGTTAAAAGCGAGAGCAATCAAGACTAAAGATCATCTCATGTCAGCTTAGGACAGAGTTTGCCTCCAAATGAATTGTGGAAAACTTGGTTTGGGGAGAGCTTTAGGATTTTTGAATTGCAGATGAGGGGTTCTGCTTCGCATCCCTTCCTCCATTTTATGAAGCTAAGAAGCTGGTGGGGGAGGAGGCAAGGGCCAGAAGCCTCACATGGAAAGCCGTGTACTTGGGGCTCGTGGGGCTGCTTTAGAGGGACCCTCCATTGCGGTCCCTGGTGTGGTTCTGCAGGGACATTTCTGGGCACCTCGATGAGGAATGAGGTGTTTGTTTAAGGAGGTTTTCTAGATGACCCAAGCTCAAATCTTGTTGGTAACTTGCATCTTTCAAAGACAGATGAAAGCACACTCTAAACTTTTTATTAAGAAGAATAAACAGGGCTCTTTCCCTTGGTGACAGAAAACCCAGGGGTGGCCTTGGGACCCTCGTGCCTTGAGTAAGATCCCTGCAAGAACCCTAGAGAGCCACCTCTTTAAAACTTAAAAAATTTCCAGCAGCCCTTATGGCCTTGCCAGGCTCTTACCAGTGCCTCTGAAGGGTTTCGTTCTCCCCACTCCACTGTTCCTGAAGTTTGTTATGTGAAATGAGCAAGGGGCTGCAACACTGGTCTCTGAAGTCTGTCATGAAGATTTTTCTCTCAATCAGAGAAAAGGGCCCTGGAAGACATTGCCAGGGGCTTCTGACAGCAGGAAGAGCCAGTTCCAGTAAGCCGTTGCCCTTGGGCGGGCTGAGCCTTGGTTTCTTCTGCCATGAAAGTGGCAGCTTAAATTGCGCAGTTGCTGAGGTGGCCTCAGCCCTTGGGTGTTGGGGGCCGTTTTCTTGAGCACAGGCCGACTGCAGCTCAGGATGGACCCGGAATGCTTTAGGAATAGGTGAGCAGCCACTTACGGAATCCCGCAGACCAAGTACTCTGCCCGCCTTTGGAGCTGTGGTTTCCGCAGGGGTAGGGGAGACTGCCTTACTACCTTGCTGGGCAGTGATACGCGAGCACCCCCTGCCCATGCCAGCTGCATGGCGAATACCAGAAGGGGTCGTGTTATTCGAGCTGGCCTTCCCTCCCTGCTGTGCCCACATGCTTTTCTGTGTGCTGGGGCTGCAGAGCGAAGTCCTGTCTGCTGCTTGCCCTCAGTGAGCTCACCGTCTGCTGGGGTTGTGATGCCAGGATCCGGACAAGTAGCCAGGGCTAGCAGAGGCCCCAGAGGGAAACCACAGGCCCCTCGGGTTTCCAGTGCCAAAGTCTGAGAGATCAGAATGACCTTGCAAGTGGTCAGAGCCGGAAGGGCTTGTAGAGCCCCTGGTCCTCTCCCCACTACCCCGCTGATGGAGAACAGGGGTTCACGGAGCTGGGGCATCTCTGGTGGTAATTAGATCCTGTTTTTTCCCCAACGCTCCATTATGCTCAAGAAGCATTTTCTTTGTTTCTGACATTTCAGCTCAGGGGACAGGTCAGGACTGCACTGCCCACTCCAGGAGCCTCTGGCCACATGTGGCTTTTTAAATTCAGTGAGTCAAGATGAAATATAAGTCGAAATTCAGTTCCTCAGTAGCAGTCGCCATGTCTCAGGTGCTCAGTAGCCACACGTGGCCGGGGCTGTCATGTTGGACTACGGGACGTTGGGGACTTCCATTGTGGCTGGAAGTTCTCGGGGATGGCACCCGTTCAGAATGTGTTGCAAATACTGGGAACCCACTGTGCCTTCTGGGGACGACTGTTGTCTTTATCTCCATCCTGGTCTATCATCATCCGTTCTTGTAGCCTCTTTGATCCCAAGGTGGTCACAGAGTTAAATCGGCTCGTCTGTGGGAAGGTCTCAGGACTGTCTGGCTGGGCGATGGGGATCACTGCTGGTGGTTTCGCCAGCAGGTTCTCGGTCCCCAAAGTCACGGACCTTCAGCTTGGGATATCCTCCTTGGCTGGGCCAGAGCCCCCACCTCCTGATGTTATTTTCCTTTCCCACCCTGAAGGGCATCCACGCTCTCCCATCACTGGTTAGGAGGGAAGAAGTGCTTCACCGCTGAAGGGTGAGAGGCCCTGGGTCCTGACCCTGTCCCTGTCCCCAGGTGACCTCGGTTTGCCCATGAAACATGATGGGCTTGGACCTGATGGACTCCCTTGAGTCTTTTTTTTTTTTTTAAGATTTTATTTATTTATTTATTTGACAGACAGAGATCACAAGTAGGCAGAGAGGCAGGCAGAGAGAGAGGGGGAAGCAGGCTCCCCGCTGAGCAGAGAGCCGATGCAGGGCTCGATCCCAGGACCCTGAGATCATGACCTGAGCTGAAGGCAGAGGCTTTAACCCACTGAGCCACCCAGGCACCCCTCCCTTGAGTCTTAATTGTTAAGACAGCCTGGGATGGGGAGGCTAGAGGGAGACCTTTGGGTCCCAGGCAAGGTGGGTGACTTCCTTTTCTTTATACGTGAGTGTCACTGTGCCTAGGAGAGGCCGGTTGGGGAGTGTTGTGAATGTGGTGACACTCTCCTCAAGGAAAGGGGGTGACATTAGGAAGCCAGGCTCCTGAGGTTGAAAGCTAACTTACAGGGTCAGGTCAGGGGCCTAGGAAGGAGGATCACTGGAGGACTGCATGATGGAGGTGGTCTGGGACCTTGATGTGAGGCAGGGTGGGATCATGGATTTCGACCCCAATCCCAGTGTCTGCCTCTCTTGAGCCTCAGAACAACCCTGTGTTCTTGTGGTCATTTCCATTTTGTAGATCGATCCAGGTCCAGTGAGGGGAGTGGGGGGAGGGGTGGAACCAGCATCTGAGCGGGCAGTGGCCATGAATAAGCCCCAGCAGAGTGGGAGGGGCGATGGGGGGATGGGCACCCGCATTTGCCCAGCACCTGTTCGGGGCCAGGTGGGTCCCAGGTGGGTCCCAGGTGTTTCCGTGCGGCATCTCATTTCATTTTCCCACCGCCCGAGAAGGAGGCTGTTCACGGCCTCGGTGCATGGACCAGGAAGGGGGCTAGGAGATGTTGAGTGGGGACTGGTGGTCTCGGGCGCAGCGGCTGGGGGGTGGGGCGCATCCTGGAAGAGAGGGCGGAGGTTTGAAGCGTGTGATGGGAGCTCTTCTTCCAGAGTAGCTGTGCTCTTCCCCTTCCTTTCCCCCCTTCCCTTTCTGTCCTCCTTCCCCTGCTCTTTCCCTTTGCTCTCATTCCGACTGTCTGCACATAATCCAGGGGTCTTGGGGTCGGGGAAGAGGGTGGCACATCCAGGCTCCTGGGTTGGCAAGGGGGACCCCATCCCTTACCACCGCAGGGGCTTGGAGGAGAAAGCCTGAAGAAACCGTCTCCAGGGCTCTGGAGGGCGAAAGGAGCAGGGGCCTCTGGGAGGAGGGTCTTCTGACCCCAGCAGACTGGGAGGAGATCCTGGTGATCCCCCAGCACCAGGGTCTCGTCCTGATTCCTCATTCCTCCTTGAAAGGGACAACTTCTCCAACTTCTCCTCTGAACACACCTTGTGACCCGTATCCGCTGCTCCGTCCCCTCCCTGTCCCCACTCCTGGGGAACCAGGGCGCACAGGGCCTGGGGATTTCTGGTAAAAGCAGTAATTAGATCCTATTTTCCCCTCCAACCCTCCACTGCTACAAGTATCTCCACGTTTCTGGCATTTTCGTCAGGTGACAGGTTAGGACTGTGCCGCCCACTTCAGTAGCCTCTGGCCACATGTGGCTTTTTAAATTCGATGAATCGAGATGAAATACAAGTAGGAATCCATTCCTCAGTAGCATTTGCTGTGTCTCGTGCTCAGGAGCCACGCGTGGCCTGTGGCTGTCGTATCGGGCTGCACCTGGTAAGCTCTCAGACGTGTCTCCCCCCGCTGTGGGCCCCCCCCCCCCGCGCCCCTGCTCTAGTTGTGGGCTTCTTCCTCCCTCACCTGGAACACTGCATGGCCTCTTAGCTTACCTCTTCCTCAGCAGCTGAAGGGACCTCTTAGAAGCAAATCCGGCCTTGGTTGCTCCCTCATTAGACCTCTTTAATGCCTCTTCTTTGCCTTCAGGCAACATTGAACTCTGTAGCCTGTCCTTTTGGGACCTGGGACCCAGGACCCGCCCTGTGCTTCCTCCTTACTTGCAGGTGTTAGGAACCGGTAGAATACGCCCAGTTCTTTCTTTCTTGCCTCTGTTCCTGTGTACCCTTCCCACCCCCTTCCTTCTCCTCCTTCTTCTCCCCTCTGATTACCTGATGAGGACTTCTCATTTTCAAGATGCTACTCATTCCTTAAGCATTGTTCAGCCGTGTCACCCGGTTGTCTTCTGGCTTACATAGTTTCTGTGGACGAGTTGGCTGTAATTCTTTCCTTTGTGGAGTGGGTCTTTCTTCTTTAGAGTGCCTTCAAGATTTTCTCTTTGTCTTTGATTTTCTGCACATTGAACATGATGTGTCCAGGTGTCTGTTTTTTTGATTATCCTGCTTGGGGTTGTCTGAGCCTCTTGGATCTGTGGTTTGTTGCCTTTCATTATTTTTTTTTAACATTTTAAAATTTAAATCCAATTAATTAACATATAGTGTATTACTGGTTTCAGAGGTACAGGCCTCTGATTTATCAGTTTTATATAACACCCAGTGCTTATTACATCACATGTCCTCCTTGATGCCCATCCCCCAGCCACCATGTCCCTCCACGCCCCTCCCGTCCAGCAACCCTGTTTGTTTCCTCCTATTAAGAGTCTCTAATGGTTTGTCTCCCTCTCTGGTTTCATCTTGTTTTATTTTTTCCTTTCTTCCCCTTGGATCCTCTGTTTTGTTTCTTAAATTCCACATATCAGTGGATCATATGATAATTGCCTTTCATTATTTTGGGAAAAGTCTCAGTTATTAGCTCCTCAAATATCTCTACAGTCCTGTTCTCTCTCTCTCCTTCTGAGATTCTGATTACATGTGTGTGAGATCAGTATTGTCCTATAGCTCTTGGATATTCTGTTTTTTTTTCACTCTTTCTCTTTGTGTTTCAGCTTGGGAAATTTCTGTTGACTATTCAGTTATTCGGGTTAACTGATTTTTTTCCTCCACCGTGTCGGATCTACAAAGTCAGGTCTGTGAGACGTTCAGAAGCATTCCACATTCCTGTTTCTGTGTTTCATTTTTCCTCTACCATTTCCACTTCCAGTGTCCATGTCGCTGCCAAAATAGGCTATCTGTTCAAGCATGTTGTCCGTGTTTTCCATGAAGTCCTTTAACATATTAAACAGACTCATTTTTGATTCTGTTTAATTCTGATTCTGTTGATTGATTTGTCTCTTGACCTGTGACAATTTCTTTTTCTGGCCTTTTTTGAATGAGTAGCCCTTTTTGATCGAATGCTGGACATGGTGTACTGACTTTGGAGATGGAGGTCAGTTGTATTTATGCTTGGAAACAGGCCTGCCTTTTTTTGCCAAGCCATTAGCTTGGAGGAGGAGTCAGTCTGGTATGAGTTGGTCTATATTTGGGTCCTGTGGTTGCTCTGGTCACTTGAGTGACCACTCGTTTTAATTCCGATAGCATCACCTTGTGCTTAGCATGGGGGGTGAGCTTCTGGAGGGTCTTTCCTCATTGTTCCTGACCCACACATGCTTTTCCCCACACCCTTGTCCCTCCCCCAGAGGTGGACTGTTGTTATTTGTGACTCTGATTTGCTGGCTTAGAAAGGAAGGGTTTCGAGAGGGAGGGCCCGCCTCTCAGGGATTTCTGCCTCTTGACTGCCCTGCAGCTTCGGCTCTCTGATGCGCTTGGACTCGGGCAAGGATCTTGTGGATCCAGCCTTTGCTTGCTCGCGTCGGAGCTGCGCTCCTCCAGCTCCCTGCATCCCAGGGAAGCAGCGCTGCTTCCTCATCTCTTGACGGTCAGATGAGGCAGGGGGCAAGCCTGCTGCTTCTTTAATGTTGGGTAGGGAGCCACATGGCACGATGCTCTGTTGTTGGTAGGGAGCAAGGACCCAGCTCAGGCTTCCGGGGTACATTAAGGCAAGCAGAGGGGCGGTTGGGAGGTGCAAACGTCCCCAAGGTGCACTCTGGTTGGGTCTTGGAGAGCCTGGAGCAAGGGTCAGAGTGGGGATGTGAGATGGGGGGGGTCTTAGGAGGGAGGAGGTGGTCTCAGGAGTGGTGCCCTTGTGGGTCCTGGGGCTCTCTCCCTGCTGGGGCCTCCAGATGGTGTGGAAGTGGCCTCTGGGGCTCCCTTGGGGGGCGAGAGGGCACTGCTCAGCGGCCGGTTCCTGGCCCTTCTCTCCTCCAGGGGCTGAGTGAGAGGCGGGCACAGCACTTGCAGGGGGAGACTTCTCACGTGGGGGCTGCCCCCCCCGAGCTGCAGGTGACTGACGTCCAGGGTGGCTGGGCACCGAGAGGGTCCTCTGAAGGAGGGGAGGGCTACAGACACCTGGGCCCGAGTCTCAGTTCGGGGCAAAGCCCTCACCCTTTCTGTGTCCTGCTCTTTGAAGTGGGGGTGATGGGCTCTGTCTCGCTCGGCGCTTGGGAGGTATTGTGCTTGTAGCGCCCTGCGGGGACCTTGTACCTTGTCAGCCCTTGGTTCATTTGTGCCCTCTTTCACGCCCAGTCTACCTGGAACATTCTGTGTTTGTTGCCGTGTAAGAGGACGCCTGGACTCGGTGCCTTAAAACCAGACTGATACTGTAGCCTAGTGTCTGCTGTCCCTGACCTTGGCCAGCCCCCACCCCGGGCATCTGTGGGTCAAGTGGAGGCTTCGGACAGGGCTGTGCAGCCCTCCTCCAGGTGATGCTTCTCCTAGCGCCGGGACCTGCAGGCCAGCCAGGGAACGGCCCTCTCCCGGTCCCAGTGGAAGCGCAAAAGAGCAAGCAGAAGCAAGCAGAGTTCTGGGGCTTTGCGTCCTGCGTTGGCCCTGGCAAGTGGCCTGGTGGTGCCCAGGGTCACAGAGCTGGGTGCTGTCTGCTTGCAGTGTCGAGAGTGGACGGAACACGGTGGAGGCGGGGGGCCCCGCTGCTGCGCCCAGATGCTTTTCTAGCTCGGAGCCCAGGAGAGTGTCATGCTTGGAACCTGAGGGATGGAGGTGTGCTGGCCATGGCTGGCCCCCTAGACTTGGCGGAAGAGTGAGGCTGGGCATCTGGGCCTCGGATTCGAGGGCCCCCCTGGCGGGGACTGGAGCTGCCTGGCTGAGGGCTGGGCGCGCTGCGGCCACTTGACCTCATCTCCGCGGGCGGGGGTAGTGCTGCGCAGCCACCACGTCTGTCTCCTCTCGGTGTCCGGCAGGGGCCCAGATGCTGGCATGGGGGCTCTGTGGGCCTAGAGGCCAAGTTCGCACAGTGGTGGGGGGGGGGTCCCAGCCCCTTCCTCCCTCTGCCTCACCCTTGTTCCATCCCCAACTGTGGGGGCTCAGGGTTAGACCTGAAGCCTGCAAGGGACAACACGTGGCTCCAGGCCTTGGTTTTGCTGCCCACTTGCTTTGTAAGCTTTGGGGTCTGTGCGTGTGCGTGTGTATGTTGTGTGTGTGCGTGTGTGTGGGAGTGTGTATGAGTGTGAGAGTGTGTGCGTGTGTGGTGCGCATGAATGTACATGGTGTGTACGTCGCGTGCATCTGTCCTGTGTTTGAGTGTGTATGGGGTTTACGTGGGTGTGGTGTGTGTATGTCACGTGTGTGTGCGCACGTGTGTGCATGTGTGTGGTGCATGGGAGGCACCGCTCGGTTCTGGATCAGAGTTTGGGGTTCTGGGTTCATGGCTGCTGGTGTCTGTGGCCTGGGGCGGTTCATCTCTGAGCTGGTCCTTGGTGTGTGAAGTCCGATGATGGTGGCCACGTAGGGGCTGGTGATAGTCGAATGAGGACATGGCTGAGCTGAGGTGACTGTGCCCAGGACACTGAGTACCGTCCCGCTGTCGTTGACGTGACCGGGGCGCGTGTGGGAGCCGCGCCCATCTGCAGCCGAGGGACTGAGCTCCGGGGCGCCGCAGAGGCCCATGTGTCCGGGGGCTCCTGGGAGAGCCAAGTGGGCCCAGGTGGGGTCTCGCAGGATGGGGGACAGGGGCTTCCCTGGCGGTAGATGGGCCTGCTCTCCTCCCTCTTCTGAGGGGGCGTCTGGAGGCGGTAGGGCCTGTGTGGAGGGAGCAGCTCCCACGCCTGGGGCGGGACCTGCGGGAGCCGGGGGCCTCCATGGCCTGGGCCTGCTCTGCGGCCGCAGCTTCACACGCTTGGCTGTCGCTGTTTCTGGACGGGCCCGGCTATAACACGTTGCTCTCGGGTGACACCAGAATGCCTGTGCGTGCATTCGGTGGAGGGGCACACGTCAAGCACATGAGCTCATCTCTGCTCCCTCTTAAGACCTCATTGCCGACGTAAGGGAGTAGGAAGGTCTGTAACCCTCAGAGAAGGAGGGACAGTGACTTGGGATTTCAAACAGGTGCAGATCCCACGGTCAGATGGAGTGGCCGAGCGTGAACCAACCAAGCAGGCTGAGAGCCAGGATGCCAGCAGCCGGAGGGCCATAGGTGCACCAACAGCAACTGCTGGGGGGGGGGGGCTCCAGCAGTGGGGGGCACCTGACACCTCCGAGGGTGGCAGTTGTGATCGGGGACAGACGATAGGAGGCCGTGACAGGCATGTTTCTTTCTTTCTTTTTTCTTTTTAAAGATTTTATTTATTTATTTGACAGACAGAGATCACAAGTAGGCAGAGAGGCAGGCGGGGGGGGGGGGGAGCAGGCTCCCTGCTGAGCAGAGAGCCCGATGCGGGGCTCAATCCAGGACCCCGAGATCATGATCTGAGCCGAAGGCAGAGGCTTAACCTACTGAGCCACCCAGGTGCCCCTGCAGGCACGTTTCTTTGGGGAATTTGATCTGGGGAGGCTGTGGACTCGGGGATGTCAAGCACAGTTCTCAGCTGGGATACGGTGCCAGGTCGGAAGCAGGGGTCACCTGAAAGCTAGGTTCCCAGCCCCCTCCCCTGCTTGCCTCCCGGGATGCTGGTGGACCTCCCAGCGCAGGGAGCGGACAAGCCTAACAATTCGCTCAGGCTCTGCTGGGAGATGCCCGGGCGAGGCTGCCCCAGACGCAGTCAGGCCCACAGTCAGCAGGCCTTGCCCCCCACAGACGGCTGTGTTCTCCAGGGGCTCGTGCTCACCTGCCGATGGACTCAGGGTCACCAGGTCTTCATCTCCAAAATGAGGGACAGAGACCTGCAAAAACAAAAGGCAGGAGAAAGGAGCTTGGAGGAGTCCAGGGTGGTGCATGGAACAGGAGAAAACCCAAGACGGGGGACACTCCCCCCCCCCCATGCTCCTGGCTCTGGAGACCTGCCTCGAGAGTGAGGACACGGGTGCCTCCCTGAAGAGACTACTGGCCAGAGAGGAGCAAGGACAGGTCAGGACAGAACTCGGGATGAAGAGGACAGTCGTTGAACATTTTGAAGACTCATTTGCAAGCTTTGGATGGTCAAGTGGAGGAATTATCTTGGAAGTAGAAGAAAAAGTTTTATGAAGCGATGGTGGACAGGAGCCAAGAGATAAGAAAATGGGAGGATCCCGGAGTTCCAGGAAGAGAGCAGTACGGGGGAGAGAAAGTGATGGAAACGGGGATGTCGAGAGTGTGAGGGTGTGAGCTAGAGACCCCCGAGTGGCTGGCAGGATGGAGGGCTGAAGCAGCTCGCCGGAGCATGCTGCCGTGAGGTCTCGGCGTCTCCAGAGGCGAGACGGGCCTCGTTCGGAGGACCGGGAAGGAGGCACTCTGGGGTCCCAGCACGAGCAGCTGGGGGTCGGGACTGCGGAGCGCAGGTCTGGGGAAATGCTCCCCAGCTCGGGATTCTGAATGCAGCCAAGCTGCCGGTCACGAGTGGGGTAGACGGGGATGCTTGCCTGCTCAGCCCCACGCTCAGGAGGCCTCGACAGGGTGGGCTCCGCCAGCACGTGGGAAGACCCCAGCGAGGGGCACACGGAGAAGGGACGCAGTGCTTCCAGGCCGCGGAGACCGCAGGCGGACCGTGGTGGAGAGCAGAGGGGGCAGGGGGGAGTTCAGCGGAACTGAGAGCATCCCAGAGAGCGGCTGCCGAGTCGGGGAGAGAATTGCTTCTGGCTACAAGGAAAACGAAGCAGGCGAACAGAGGCAGTGATTTACTCCAGGAAAATGAGAGTCTTGTACAAGAAAGTAAGTGTAATCCCTACACGGAGTACTTTGAGGAAAACACTTGGTTAAACTCCCAAGTAAGCCCAAAACTCCGGCTGTGGCTACACTGGGAGGAGGGAAGCGTGTGTGAGTGGACTTGGCCGATCCTGGTCTCCTCTGCTGAGAATCCGTAGACTGGAAACTAGACCATGAACGAACTATCTAAGCACGTTAGAAGTTTGAGGGTAAGAGGAGCTCCACCAAGAGTTTGCTCTGAGTGGGACTGGGGGTGGGGAGGAGAGCTGCATTTTCTGTGACTCGCCTTCTAGTACTCTGAGTTTTTAAACAAGGTACACACGTGGCGTTAGTCAAAGAATGCCGAGGAGATCGCGGTGGAGGGTTCCAGCCGCAGTATCCTGGCGGTTTGGGGCCCAGTGCTGACGGCTTCTGGCCACCGGCGTTCTGGTGGGAATTTTGATGGGCTCCACCCCCCGTGTTGTGACAGGCGGACCCTTGATTTCTGGGGAGTCCGCCCAGAATGCCAGTGGCTTCCGAGGGGTCCGGACCCAGAGGCCCAGCGTCAGAAGGCACTGCCGCCGCCCGTGGGAGCTGTGATTTGGCTGGAGTCAGCAGAAGCCCTTCTGGAAAGGATCGTCCAGTCGACCTGAAAGTGGAGCAGTCGGAGAGCGCGTGGATCGTGTTTCTGCCCAGGAAGGCAGCGCTGCCCCGCCAACCCTTCTGGTCTCTGGCTGGAGAGCCTGGCTGTCCTCCGCCTCACCTTGGGTTTGCTGGCGGGCAGATGGGCTCCTGCTGCAGGCTTCCTCCCACGCCCGCCTCCCCCGCCGGCCCCAGACGGCAGTGGGATGGTTGGGGGTGCTGAGGCCCCTCTTCCCCCCCCACCGCTCTAGTACGTCCTGGCCCAGTGGCCGCAGGAGTGGGGGGCTTCTGGCCTGGATGCCATCTCTCAGCACCTCCCCACCCCTGCTTCCCTGCAGGCTCCCCACGGGGCTGGCTTCCCTGCCCTCATGTCTGCTGGGCATGCTCGGAGGCCCCGGGGCTTGGGTGGGCACAGGTGGGGACCTGCAGGCTTGGGTCCCCGCTCCAGAGCAGCACTCCCCTTCCCAGCTTGCTGACCTCAGGCTAGAAGCCCAAACCGGAGATGCCGTGGCCTTATGGGCACAGGTGGCTTGGACAAGGGGGGCCTGATGGCTTGTGTCCCTTGTTGGGATGAGGGTGGCCCGGATGGGCAGGAGGCTGTGCTGTGTGCTCGTGTGCGTGCAGTCCTGGTAAGTGGAGCCTGTTGTGGCCTCAGGAGCTCGGAGAGGCGCTCATTTGGCTCGGAGCTGCTCACTTCGTGGCCGTGCCCCCAACAGCCCTGTGAAGAAGGGGGAGCATTGCCACATTTTTGGGGGGAGGACTCCCAGGGCGGCTCTCGGCTAAGGCCGGTTGAACGAATAAAGGGGCGGGTGAAGGGATACCCCTCGCATGGCTGCCACCAGATCCTAAGGGAGGACTTTGACCGAAGTCCCGTGTGGGAGACACATAGCCCCACTGAGTGGGGTGTGTCCGCAGCCGAGCAAGGAAGGGCTACGACAGGGGAGAGCCGCCCCAGCTGCGAAGGATGCGTGGATGGCGGTCGTGGATGTAAGCCCGCGAGATGAGTCCCGTTTCCCAGGTGGGTGGGGGAGACTCTAGAGTCTCGTTCCTGCGTCGGGCCTGTGTACTTACTGAGCAGCTACTGAGCGCCAGGAACCGTGTGAGGAACGTAATGTGAGTGTGGTCCGTAGAGTAACGGCCCCAAGCCGTCCACGTCCCGACGCGCGAACCTGTGAGTAGTTCACCTTTTGTGGTGAGGAGGGTGGAGGTTACCAGACCTGCTCCCGAGTGGGAGGTTGTCCTGGGCTCTGGGTGAGCTCGCTGGGTGTGCCTGCGCGGGTTACGGACCGAGGAGGAAGGAGGCGGGATGACACGATGTGGCAACAGCCGGAAACGGCGAGAGAAGGACTTTTCCTTGGAGTCTCCAGCGGGGAGTGGTGGTGCCCGCACCCTGGTTGGAGCCCAGCGTGGCCTGTGTTGGCCTCTGACGTCCGGAGCTGTGGGACAGTAACTGCCGCTTGAAGCCACAGCAGCCCTAAGAACTAAGATGTAACTAAGACGTGTTCTCTGTCTCACGAGCCCCCCGGTCATGCCAGTGCACCAAGTGCGGTTGGAGCAGAGGCACGGGGGGCTGTGGGGTGGGAGAGGGCTACAGAGAAGACAGGGGTGTCTGGGAAGGCTTCTGGCAGCGGCGGCTCAAAGACCATGTTGGTCAGGCAGGAGGGCGGCCTGGTGAAGCCTGGTGGGCCACGGGGGTGCTGAGTTCTGGGGGAAAGGAAGACCCAGCCACAGCCCAGAGAGCCAGAGGGGTGGAGACGAGAGGGGCCGAGAGCCGCCGGGACGTGGCAGGTGGGGACACGGGTAGAGGGGCTCCTGCAGCCGCGGAGGGGCCGGCTGGGCTCCCGCTGATGTCCGGGCACCACCAGGGCAGTGGCAGTGGACGTGGAGAGCAGAGGCCTGCGGGGAGAGGCTGGGGCGTGCCTGGTGTAGACCCTTCTGGACGGCGAGCCTGTGTCTGGGCTCTGGCTACGGCGACCCGTCAGTGCTGTTGTCGTCATCGTCTTCAGCTGGTTTTCTCCTGTGATCATGTCCCGTCTCACCAGCTGCAGAGGCCAGGGGCTGCCTGCTGTCCTCGTCCCGTGTGTCCCGTTGGCCGTCCCAGTGCTGTGGCTAATGCCAAAGGCCAGGCCAAGTTGCTTGAGCAGGGAGAGCACATGGAGGGGCTGGAAGGGGCCGTGGGGAACAGGCCAGCAGTGGGACAGGTGGGGAGCTTCCTTGGGCTCTGAGGAGGCTGGTCTTCCGGTGCGGATACTTAGTGGAGGTGAGGATGGGGTCATTGTCAACGTCAGGTGTCATTGCCTGTGAGGACTGCAGGGCTGGGGGCAGGGCCACTAAAGACGGGTCCCGAGGCTGTCCCTGGGAGAGGCCTCTTTGGGAACTCTGCCCACAGTCTGATTTCGGAGGGCAGGTGCTCTGGGCCGTTGGGTGAACAGACCTCGCCAGGAGTAGAGTGGGAGCCACATGCTGGCCGTGTGCCACGGAGCACAGTTTGGCCTCAGGCTTCTCATCTGTATATGGGGGTGATGGTCGCCACCTTTCAGGCTGGTGAGAGGATCCCATGGCTAATAGGTAGAGTTGTTTCTGTTTGAATTAAAAAAGGCCACCGCAGTTTTTCTCAGTGCCTTTGCTCCAAAGCTGCCTCCTCCAGGAAGTCTTCCTCAATCAACTTATCAATCAACTTAGCATCTTTTGATTACTCAGCAGCCAAGGCTTGCTTGTGCATTCAGAAAACAGGAGTTGGGCGTGGCCATGTGCCGACTGTCATGTAGAGCAAAGAACCAGGCCTGTGTCTTTCCAGCAGGAGGGTGGGAGCCGCGAAAGGAACGTGCAGGCTGTTCCTGGCCTGTTGGCACAGTGTGGGGCCGCGGGGAGTGCGAGTGTCAGATGTGGCCGGCAGGGCGTCCTCACATCCGAAGGGCCTGTTGGAGGGAGGAAGGGGCCCAGGCAGGCCCCGGCAGATCAGATGGGGGGTGAGCTGGGCATGCTCTGACCGGTCGGGAGACCAGTAGGAGCTCGGTGGTCGGAGAGCGGGGCAGTCAGGGGTGCTGGGTAGGGACCCAGAGAGCTGCAGACAGGCCTGCAGGCCGTAGGGAAGGCCTTGCTCTGAGGAGACGTGAGGCCCCTGTGGGGTCTTCGTGGACAAGGGATGCCATCTAACATCTGTGTTGGAGGGGCCCATCTCCTGCTTTGAGGAAACCAGACCGGTGGGTGGGTTGAGCTGGGCCGAAGCAGAGCGCTGTGGGGGGCTTGTGGCGCTGCCCGGGATAGAAGGGACAGCTCTTCGCTCCCCCACCGATGGCAGATCCGGGGGTTGCTGAGTGTGGGCCTGAGCAGGGCACGGGCAGGCTGGCCGTTCGTGGTGGGGGCAGGTCCGGTCCCTGTGAGGCGGTGGGCAGCGAGCGTTCCTGGGTGCGCAGACGGTCGGGGGAGTGTGGACCTGGCTTTGGTGGGGGGACGGTGTGAGGCCCTCTAGGGAATATAAGCAGCCAGGAGGGCAGGGCTCTGAGGTGGTGTTGGGGACAGTC
>ML111575.1:80372-105403 GCA_003697995.1 Taxidea taxus jeffersonii
CCGGCGGTAATGTGGAGCTGAAAGCCTGAGCAGCGCGGGGGCTGCACACAGGGGCCAGACGAGGTGCCGAGGGTTACGCTTTTTGGTGTCCTGCCTGTCTGTGGGGCGTCCTGCTCTTTGCGGCTCTGCACTTGGTGGCTGGCCAGGTATGGGATGGGCTGTGGGTCTTAAACAGGCCCGAGTCTGGGGCAGCAGGTGCTGCCTGGAGAGTGGGGTTGGCCTGCGGGCTTCCTCCGAGCGCTGCCCCCCCGGGGGGCTTCTCTCCCTGCAGGCACGAGCCTGCTGCAGGAGGTGGTCTACTTGGTGAGCCAGGGGGCCGACCCCGATGAGATCGGCCTGATGAACATTGACGAGCAGCTCCCGGTCCTGGAGTACCCGCAGCCGGGCCTGGACATCATCAAGGTACTTCTCTGGTCCAGTGGCACCCAGCCCCTAGGATTCCCTGGGGACCTGGAGTGACAGTTGCTCTTGGGGTTCAGGGGGCCCATGGTGGAGGGAGAGCATAGAGCTCCCGGTCTCCCTAGACAGCCAGGGGAGAGACCCATCAGCCTGAGCCCATGCCAGTGACCCTGAGATGAGAACAGTGGGTGGCGTGGGCACCTTTGCGGTAGAAGGGGGGCTCCCTGCTGTGGCTCACCCCCTCTGCCAGGGGAGCAGAGGAGGACGCCCTGCTGCGGTAATCGGTATCAGGAACGAAGCGGTCATTCTCCCGGAGTGCTGTCCCTCCTCGTGCTTGGGTGCCGCTGAGATTCTTTGTCCCTTCCCCTCCCCGTCACCTCTTAGCTCAGGCCTCCTTTGCTGCGTGGACCACCTGTCCACCTCCCGCTGGATAAGCATTCTGAAGGAGAGCTCCGAGAGCACCCCGCCCCTGTTTCATTGCTCTCAAAGTCCAGGGGCCCGTGTACCCCCGGTCCCTGCCTGCACTCCGGCCTCCGGTGGCTGCTGAGCTGTGCCCGCGTGTTTGCTGCCTGGTGTGCAGCCGCGTGGGTCCGACCCATGCTGACTCGGCCACGGAGCCCCTTGGGAGAGCTGTGCTGGGCGCCACCACAGGACACTGCTCTTGGCCCTGGGGTGCAGCTGAGGACAAAACCGACAACACTCTGCGTTCCAGGGAGGGAGACCGGCCGGGGGAGGAGCAAGGAGCCCTGGTTACATGGTGATCAGCACTGTGTGGGGACAGCACCCAGGGCTGCCGTCCTCTCTGGGGATCCGCTGAGTAAGGTTGTGAAACAGGAGCCACGCGGGTGAGCGGGGACACGGGCAGTGTGGACCTGCATGTTCCAGGAGCAGCAGGAAGGCCTGAAGCCATCGGGACTGAGTCAGCAGGTGTCCCCGCGCGCCTCGGCCTCCTGTCTCCTCGGCTGCCCTTCACGGCCTGGGCAGGCCCTCAGAGCAGACCCCCAGAGCAGACCCCCAGGACCGTGATCGGTCGGCTCACGCTGTGGGTGCCCAAGGACAGGGACCACGTCCTGTCCAGTCTGGAGGGTGGCCAGATCTCGGGTGAGAAATTTCCCGGTGGAGTGCAGGTCCTGACTGTTAGAAAGGCTGGCGAGTGAGCGGCTGCGTGTCGTCTGAACCGCTCTCCCTCTGACCGTCCGCAGGAGCTGACGTCTCCCCGTCTCATCAAAAGCCACCTCCCCTACCGCTTCCTGCCCTCCGATCTCCACAATGGCGAGTCTAAGGTAACCTGCGCCCCCCCACCCGGGCAGAGCTCCCAGCAGGCAGAGCTGGTCCGGCTGCGCTCGGGGCTGCAGCCCAGGTTCCTAGAGGCCCACTGTGCCGAGCACCATAGAGGCCATCTTGAGCTTGTATTCCCAGGCTTTTGTCCATGTTTCTGATACGGGTTTTTCCTTATACTTGAACTTGGGCTTGACCAGCCTGGGTCCGGCCTCTGCTCCTGCGTGAGGCGGAGGACCCCACCGCTGCTCACCGTCTCTGATCTTTCTCGTTTTCTCAGCGTGTTCCGTTGATGAGGCCGCGATTCTCATCACCAGGGTCAGGCCGGTCGTGTTGTGGGACGGAAGTGTAATCAGACGCTCAGGCGTCGTCCCACCAGATGCTGTTAGCCGGAGGAGAACGCGCCTCTGGCGTGGAGGCCGCGCACACCTGGGGCCGACATTGGGGCCGACCTTGGGACTGGACTGGGCTGTCAGTTTACAGGGGGTCAAGGAGCAGCGACTGAGCCGCCTGTCCCTCCCGCCGCAGGTCATATACATGGCGCGGAACCCCAAGGACCTGGTGGTGTCCTATTACCAGTTCCACCGCTCCCTGCGGACCATGAGCTACCGGGGCACTTTCCAGGAGTTCTGCCGGAGATTCATGAACGACAAGTGTAAGTGTCTCAGCCTGCACGGGCATTGGGCAGGGCCGGCTCATTCCCTGAAGCCCTGCGTGTGCTCGCGCTTCGCCCACGTTGCCCTGTTCCCCCCAGGGCCCCTGATGAGCACGCAGGTGGGGCCTGCTGTCCCGCTGACAGGCGGAGAAGCTGACAGGCGGAGAAGCGGGGCTCGGGGCGCCTGGAAGCTCAGCAGGGGTCGTAGTGAGGGTGGGGGGATGCAGAGCCGGCATCCGGCTCAGGAGCCCTTTGCTCTCACCGCATCGCTGGGGTTCTGAGAAGGTCCCTGGTTGAAAGCATTCCTCTTCCTGCCTGGATTCTGAACAGTGGAAAGGGAGGCAGGGAGAGTTCTGCTGTTGGTGACAGAGGCCTGAGTGGGGAGAGCCCTGGGGGTCCTGACCTGTGCTCGAGGGTTGGGCCAGAGACTTGGCCCCCAGCCCCGTGCTGTGTGATGGGCAGAGGGTGCTCTGCCAGAGCTCATTCCCAGGAGAGAAGGTGAGGGGGGACCCGGCTTGCCAGGGACCCTCCCCGATCTCCCCTCTCCAGGACAGGAGAAGACTGGATCAGGGACCTGCCGAAGTGGCTCCCCTGTTGCCGTCCGTGGCTTCTCTGGCACCTTCCAGGACCCCCAGCGGCAGTTGGGTGAGGGATCACCTGCAGGGCTAGGGATGGGCTGCTTCAGTACGGGGATTAAATCCTGGCCCAGACGGTTTACGTACCAACTCGAGTCTTAGCGTTTAGCCCCACCATCCACTTGTGTGACCCAGTCCGAAGCTCTGCAGCGAGCCTGTGTGGCAAGAGTGGGGTCAGGTGCTTGGGGAGAGCCGTGAACGCCCTGCCCCAGATGAACGCCAGGCAGCCGGACCCGAGCTGCCTCCCACACCGCACGGAAGGCCGGACCCTCACAGGTGCCACATTCCCGGGGCCCTCCGTGCCCGAGCCCCTCGGAATCTGCTTCAGGGGCACCAGGGGGAGCGTCCGGGGGAGGAGGCCGCCTTGGAGCCTGTGGAAGACCCCCTGCCCAGCCTCCCTGTCCCCCAGCCTCCCTGCCACCTGGCTCAGGCCCTTTCTAGTCTGCTGGGTGTTCGGAGTCAGCCATTGATGCGGTTTTCAAAACCGTGTTCTTAATTCCAAGCGTGTTCTGCCTCTGGAGAAGAGCGACCAGCTTAGGGCCTGCGCCCCATAGGGAGTCGGCGTCCGCCCAGTTCAGACTGCCACCTGGTGCTGGTCTTAGGTTAGCCTTTTGCTCAGGCAGGAGGAATTCAGAGTTATCCTAACACAGGTCTCTTCGTGTTTTGAAGGTCACAGCCCCACCCCTTGAAGGTCAAGGCCACACGCACTTGCTGTGATCCCACCCAAGCCTCTGGACACGTGTACTTAGCCCCCCCATGTTCTCTCTTCTCCCAGCGTTCGCGGCCGGTGCACCATAGCTTGGGCCCTCGGAGGCGCGCGTTCTCTCCTCCGTCTGAGCACAGGAGGGACAGTGGCTGGCCCCGTTCACTGATAGAGCGAGCTTGGAGGAGCCGCTGATGCAGGCCTGCCCTTGGGTGTTGTGGCCTGTGCGCTTGGGGCGGGCATGCCTGGGGCTGCATGTCCCGGTGACAGGAGTGTGGAAGACTCCCGGTGTAGACAGGGTTGCTCCCAGAGAGGGGGCCGAGTGAGCTGGTCTTGTCTCGAATCATCTGTGTGGATAAGCACACTGACCTCCCACAGCAGAGGGACCCCCAGTGGGCGGAGGCTGGGGGTGCCCGGGTGGGGGCTTCCCTCCCAGGGTGACATATCCTGAATGGGAAGAGCGGTCTCTCTACCAGCAAGGTCTGTGGCCCTCTCTGTGCCGGCTGGCCAGGGCTCAGAGAGACACACAGGCCAGTGCTGTCCTTGTGATCACTGACCCCACAGGAGTGACCACTGTCCCCATACCTCACTGTGCCCCCCACCTGTGTTCTCGTGTGAGGCGACCACTCTCCTCTATCCTCACTGTCCCCACGTCACCCCTCCTGCTCAGCCCCCAAGACCTCCCCTGGGGGCATTGCTTGCCCGTTCTGCAAGTTTGCTCACGCAGCCCTTTGGAACGACAGGGATTTTTTTTTTTTTTAAAGATTTTATTTATTTGATAGACGGAGATGACAAGCAGGCAGAGAGAGAGAGGAAGCAGGCTTCCTGCTGAGCAGAGAGCCCGATGTGGGGCTCGATCCCAGGACCCTGAGATCATGACCTGAGCCGAAGGCAGAGGCTTAACCCACTGAGCCACCCAGGCATCCTGACAGGGATTTTCTTAGCTTCTGTGTTCATGGCTGTTGGACTCCTGCTCTGTCTCAGGGCTCAGGTCACCTAGACTGTGTGCCATCTTGGGCACGGTGCGGGAGGCAGGTTCTCCCCTTGGGGCCTCCGTGATTATGAGCCTGTTGGTGAGTTGGTCCTCATTCCCTTCTCCGGACTCTGCCCGGTCTTCTCTCCAGCGGGAAGCCCGGCCTGGCTGTTTCAAGGCCTGCCTAGGGTGTATGGAGGGAGTGTGATGGGCTGGGTTAGCCGAGGAAGGGGTGCCAGAGGGACCCCAGCCCAGCCACTAGACCTCTACAGTGAGGAGACCGAGGCCCCTGCTGGCCAGGATTTACCCCGCAGTGGGTCCCAAACCAGGCCTCTTGGCTGAGCCCGTGTTCTTTTCGTTCTGTCATCTCTGCCTTTCCCCCGACTCCTGCAGAGCCCCTGCTTCGTTCCTCATAAAATGTGGGTTGGGGTCTAGTTGCCCTGAAGGGGTCCTTTCTGCCGTGATCTGGTCCTTAAGGCCAGTCCTTAGCTACCCCTGGCCCATTCCCCATCCCTCAGAACCCCTTTGGGCCGTGGGCCAGGCGGCTGCTGTGCTGCCACCTGCTGGCGAGATGGCAGACTGCAGGGGCTGGCCTTGGCAGGAACTGGGTCTTAGGTGTCGCTGCCCACCTCTGTCGCCTGTAAGTCTACAAGGTTCTCAGCAGCTCGGGGGCCCTGAGGCTACATTCTCTGCTTGAGGTGTGGCTCTGGCAGGGAAGTACCAGTCCCCTGCCATCCCTTGGCCTCTGTGCCCCTCAGCAGAGCGGGGGCCCTGCGAGAGAGAATAGAGCGCTCACTTCCCTCTGCAGGCTGCACTCGCACTGCCACTGCGCCCGGCCACGCCAGGAGGCGCAGGTTCTGTTGTCCCTCCATTTGAGGAGGACGAGGCCCTGGAAGGGGAAGCAGCCTGCTCGGGTTCCACAGCTGGGGCAGACCTGGAGAGGCTGCGTCACCCAGAGGCTGTGTCCTCTACCATTCTGCTGTGCTCCTGCTCTCCCCGTTGACCTAGTCACTGTGCCCCGAGCCACCCTGATGGCCTCATGTCCCTTACCCTTCTGAGTCCATTTGCAGCCATGGTGCACCCTTCAAGGTTTGTGCCCACGTGGGATGGGGTCCCCCTCTGCCCACGGTGCCTCCCTCCCCGCGCCGATCAGTCCGTAGCCTCGCTGCCGGTCTCCTTGGTGATTCCTGCCAGGCCGGGAGCTCCTTGAGCCCCAGGCCACGAAGTGGGATCCACGGGCCCGGGTCTGTGAGACGAGTGGGCACCCGGGTGAGCGAGGGTGCAGGCAGTGCGGCCACCGCTCCAGGCCGGCACCCAGTACCCAGCGGCTGCTTGCTGGTGCCGGCGGGACAAGCACCGCGTGGCCGGGGCCTTCCTGTGTTGAGTGCGGAAGCCCCCTCGGGAGACTTAGCTCAGCCCGAGGAGGGAGGTGAGAATCCGTAGCCTCGATAAAGAACGTCTCGAAGCAGTCTGGCTACGCTGCCTGGCGAGTCCCCCACCCGCCCACGTGACCCTTACCCCGACCAAAGCCCCGAGGAGTGTGGGAGGCGCAGGGCTGTGGTGTGGGGCGTGAGGCTCGTGCGTCAGGACGGAGCGCACTGCCTCTCTCCATCTCTGCTCCGTCCTGCTTCCACCCGGCCCTGCTTCTGCCTGTGGGCCTCCTGCCCGTCAGGGCCTCGTGCTCGGGGCTTAGCGCTCCGGCACGTCATCCTCCCCCTGCCAGCAGCCCCGGCCCCCCGTCTCCGTTCCCCTGGGCTCACGCTCTTCCCGGCGACCGCGTGCCAGACAGAAACTCACGGGAGCCAAGCAGCTTCCATCCCCCGGGTGAGCAGAGGCCTTTGCCCAATGGTCGGGGCTTCCGGGTGTGCAGGAGGTGGGTAGGGAAGGGGGCTGCGAGCTGCTGGCAGGAGAGACTTGCACACGGCCAGGGGACGTGGGACTTCAGGGAGGGCTCCTCTGTGGGAGCGCCCCCGGCGCCAAGAACTTGATCCTTCCTTCCCAAACCACAGCTCCTGGGTAGTGAGAGGGGAAACTTCCGGAAGGCAGGGAGCCAGGCCACCCCACTTGTGCACGCCTGTTCTCCTGAGGCCGTGACTCCCCTGTTCCCTTGTCTCCGCAGTGGGCTACGGCTCCTGGTTCGAGCACGTGCAGGAGTTCTGGGAGCACCGCATGGACTCGAATGTGCTTTTCCTCAAGTACGAAGACATGCACCGGGTGAGTACGGCAGGCGGCCAGCTGTGCAGGCCCGTACCCCGGCCCCGCAGCTCCTGTTGCAGGAGCCCTCCCGCCCCTCGGACGCCACGGTGGCTGTGACTGGTGCGGGCAGTGGACTCTGAGATACCTGACTTCTGGGCGGGAGGACTCGGAAGTTCCAGGGGTGTGCAGAGTCCTCCCGGCCAGGGCCCTGGCCCCAGGGGCAGTCTCTGGGTTGGGCTCACTTAATTCTAGAAGGCTTTTTCCTTCTCTGCTCTGTCATCTCTGGAGGGACATTCTGATGTTTCCCCTTTCTTAGAGCAGACGAGAGGCGAGCTTTCCCCAAATCCCTTCCTTCTCCCACTTCTCGGCCACACCTGGCTGCGGGTCCCCTCAGAGTTGTCCCCGCTCCTGAGCCCGCTCCAGCTGGGCTCACCTCTGCACCCCCAGTGCTCTGTCAGGGCCGCCCACGGCCTCTTGTTGCCCTGTCCGGCGGTCGGTGTTCCCGTCCTCCCACCTGGCCTCCTGGCAGCAGGCGACTGGAGATTGCTGCCTCCTCTGGCCGGCCCTCGGGTGGCCGGCTGGTCCCGTGTCCCTGGCTGCTATCCTCTTATGGCCCAGCCCGCCTTGGCTCTCCTCCCATCATAGCCTCGCTCCCTTCCCTGGTGACCCCAGGCCAGACGTGGACGTTCCCCGGACTCGCTCTGCGCTGACCGCCGCCTGCACTTGCTCCCGGAGCACGTCTGAACCAAACTACAGGCTTTCCTTCAAATCCTCCGCGGTTGCTCCGTGTGAGATGGTGGCAGCCAGCTCCGCCTGGGTCACTCCCCTGTGTCCATCTTCCCAGTCCTGTGGCCTCTGTTCAAAATATGCCTCTTGTCTGACCATCTGTTCCTCAGTCTCTGGGGTCCGGGTCACCCTCGCTTCTGGCCCGATCCTCACTGGCGTGGACTCCTGGGTGGCCTCCCCCTGTCCCCTCAGGCGTGTGTGCTGTGCAGTGTCTGCTCCAGTGGCACCCGCGCCCGTCAGACTGTGCCCAGTGGCCGCACATTGTCCCGGGTGTAGCTCGAGGCCCACACGGCGGCCTGGTGCCTGGGCATCTAGTTCCACGCTGGCCTCCTTGCCGTACCTTCAGCGTGGTGGGCAGGCTTCTGTTTGCTGTGGCCCCACCTGGAATGTCCCCCTCCTGTGTCCATGTGGGTCACCCCCTCACTTTCTCCTGATCTTGGTTTCCATCAGTGACACCTTCCCAGGTCCCCACTTGAGTCGGCCCCTCCCAACCCAGGACGTCTCTCTTCGCCTTCGTTTTTCTCCACAGCGTTTACCATCCGCCCTGCATCTGCTCATCCGCGTCTGTGTTTTGCTCGCTGACCCCCCTGCCAGAACAAGGTCTGCTGGGGCGGGCAGTTTTGGTGCCAGTTTATGCTTTTAAATCAGTGCCTCACATGTGGCAGGTTCTCGGGAAACATCTGTGGGTCGGATGGATGGCCTTCAAGGTGGAAGCCCTTCCTTGTTAAGCAGCGAGAGGCCTGTGGAGTGAAGGGCTTGTTTGGGGTCGGCTGTCCCAGCTCCTGCCCGTGCCCGGGCCCCGGCCACTCCCTGCAGCATGGTGGCCGCGAGCGGGCGGGGAGGACGGCACCAGGCGGACCAGCCCGGTGCCCTGACCAAGGCTGGGGCCCAGGCGGGGGCTCTGGCTCTCTCTGTGTCCGGGAGAGTCCACGTGGTTCCAGGTGGTGCAGGTGGGCACAGGGATTGGGGAGGGCGCTTGGTGACACCGGTCAAGTTCGGCAGGGCATGGTGTGGAATTTGGCCTGGATCACACAGAGACCTGCTAGGAAACAGGGCAGGAAGGGCGGGCTCTGCATGAAGACAGAGAGCTCGCTTTTGGCCTCATGAAGTTTGAGGGGGACTATAGGATAGCCAGCAGGGATGCCACGAGCAGGGGGCCACAGGATAAGCTCAAAGAGGGGCCCAAGTGGTTTGGCCACCCCCCCTCCCCCCACCCTGTGAGTCCCACCTCCCATGCTGACCTGGGGTAGGCCACGTGAATTTGGATACGCTGCAAGCAGAAGCAGGGGGAGGGCTCCGGGGCCAGGGGTGGCCCTTGCACAACGCATGTGGGATGCCCACATGTCCCACAGAGGTTGCCGTGGGGAGAATGGCCCTGCCGCCAGCCCTGCCTACCTGCAGGACGTGGGGGCGAGATCATCCCGAGGCTTCCGGGCCCGGCGACCTTCAGATGGCTGCGGCAGAGGGGTGCCTCTGGGGAACCGGCGCCCTGCTCTCTGTGGGGCTGACCCGGGTGTTGGGGTGGACCGCTCACACTGGGACCTGTCTGGGCCTGTGAGCTGAGAGGTGAGACCACTCCTCTGTCACAGAGGATCGGGAGGCCTCATCCCCAAGCAGGGCCAGACGTAGGCAGGCCAGGCCGTTCGCTGGCCCTCAGCAGGCGGCTGTCATCGTAGCACTTGCTTGAGGTCCAGTATACAGACCACAAGTCCACAACTTGGTAGACTTTGTACAAGCACGTGTCTGTGCGACCGTCCAGATGGAGATGGAGACCACTGTTTTTTTCCCCGTTGATGCCTCCGCTTCCCAGAGGCAGCCCCTCCTCTGACCTCTGTTGGTTCCGGTTAGTTTGGCTTGTTTTGGAACCTCCCAGGAACGGACGCTGGGCTGTGTGTGCGGCCGTCTGGCGGCTTGTGCTCTGCGCGGTGTCATGGTCCATCTGGGCCTCGTGTGGCGGGTGCTTCTCACGCCCATATGAAGTTTCGCTGCGTCAGGAGCATGCTGCCATGTTATCAGTTTGGTGTCACTGGCCCTCCCGGGGCTTTCTGTTCGGGGTAGTTGGGGATAAAGTGCTGTGAGCGTTCTTGTGTCTTGGTGGACACGAGTTTTCTTTCCCCGGGCGCCTCCCTGGGGTGGGTGTCCTGGGACACCTGACGATGCTCACCCGGGCCACGCTCGTGCCCGCCTGTGCCACAGGCCTGGTGCCCGTCCAGCTGCGGGCGCACCTATAGGGGCCAGGAGCCGCAGGAGACTCAGCAACGAGGAACTGAAACCATTATTTTAGTCACTAAACCACGGGGGGTGGGCTGCCCTCTTTACATACACCTCGCGGCTAAAACACGGACTGACGGACGCCTGGCTACGCTGGGCTCATCCTGGGCCCTCCACGGTGAGCGCTCGTTCTGGGCCTTACTGGGCCCCTCAGCAAAAGGTTCATAGACGGGCTGGTTTCCATCGCAGTCCAAACCGCCTGCCCTGCCCGCACCTGTCTCCATCTGGACTCATGTTCCCAGTGCCGGAGGGACCCGATGGCCTTTCCTGTGGTCAAGATCCTAATTTCTAACTGTTTACTCTTTTTGTGGCAACCTCAGTAAGGGTCTGGACACCTTTGATAGAGGTTAAGCGAGTTTACATGACATTTTTAGGAATTCACCATGTCTACATCTTACTCCAAGAAAACAGCCCCAAATGAACGTCATCGGTCTCCGGGAGTGCGGCCAGGCCTGGCACGTTCTCATCTTGGGGTTGGAAGATAATACTTGGCACCTGCACTCTTGTCACCCCATCCGTCTCCCCAGGGGTTCCCCATCTCCCCATTTGCTGTGGGCTGTGCACGTGAGCAGGACGCCACGCGGCTGCCCCGGTGTGTCCCCCCACAGGTCCCGAAGTCACCTGTGAGGAGTTCTTGCCAGCCACAGGTGAGGAGTCTTGACTGAGCACATGGCAGTGCTGGGACTGGACCAGGGACACCTGGGAGTCCCATCTGCTGTCCAGAGCTAGTCTGTGGCTGGGACGCCGCCTGCCCGCATGACTCGGTGTCATCACTGGGAAGCAGGCCGATGGCAGGCAGCTGGGTGGGTG
This sequence comes from Taxidea taxus jeffersonii, assembly GCA_003697995.1. Classification (NCBI taxonomy): domain Eukaryota; kingdom Metazoa; phylum Chordata; class Mammalia; order Carnivora; family Mustelidae; genus Taxidea; species Taxidea taxus. Next base: position 91,079 of record ML111575.1, read on the forward strand.
CTGGAAAGTATTCCTCCCTCCTCGGGCTGGAGGTGACACCGGTGGTGGGTGTCCTCGTGAGGGTTCTGTTGGCCGCTCTGGCAGTCTGGGTTTCTCTCCTGTGGTGTCGCCTCCGAGGGCCGCTGTCTTTAATTTCTGTCGCTTTTTGTCTTTTAATTAGAGAAACTGGGTGGCAAAGCAGGGAGAGGAGCTCTTCCTATTCCTTTTTATTCTAATGTTTTTTGCGGTGCCGATCCCAGCCGAGCTCTGCACACGAGCCCCGGAGCCGAGCACCTGTGCCGCTCTCCGGTGGGAGCCCCCGAGTGGGGGACAGCTGTGAAAGTGGGACATGGCACCCAGTGGTGATTACCATGGGAATCCAGAGAGGAGCTCATGCTCAATCCAGCTTTCCCAGAACCTTTTTTTTTTTTAAGATTCGCAAAACACTGGGTAAAGAAATTTAATAGATTTCTTTATCGTAGGACTTTTCAGAGGCTTTACAATGTGAATTGCTTTATAAACCATCAAGGAGGCAATGGCCTCCAGCGTCTTCCTGATGCAGGGCCTGGACATTGCCAGAGTTTGGAGACGGCCTGGTGACAGGTCAGGGTTCTGGGCACGACATTTGACAATGTACAGACTGAGAACATGAGGCGCCCTGGTATTTCCCAGGGAGAAGGCTGGTGGGGGCAGGGGCTGTGTGGTGAGCAAGTGTGTGCCCCTCCCGAGACAGGCTGTGTCACTAATGCTCCTTCTATCCAGAAGGGGGAGTGTCGGGGCCCAGAGATGGCTTTATGTCCCTCGAGTCAGCCGTCACTGAACCCTCACACCAAGCCAGCTCCTCCTGCCGGGTGAGGTAGGCTGGCCCTGGGGCCTCTCTGAGGTCTCCAGGGGCCTCCTTGTTCGCCCAAGTGCCAGCTGATTCTGGCTGATGGTATGGAAGGAAGGGGAAGGAGAGAGAGAGCCGGTGTGGCTCCTGGCACAGCTCTGAAGTGAGTTTTCCTGTCTTGCTGCTGTTTTGAAATGACCACAGTGATGTGCAGAGCTCATGTCTGCTCCAGGCCCCTCAGAGGCCCGGGGTTTGCATTCCAGCCCTGCCACTTGAGAACGGAGTGCCCTTGGGCAGTTCCTTAACCTGGATTTCTTTCCAGACAAAACCGGGATCAGGCTTGTCTCAAGGACCGAGTAAGGAAGTGTGTGCAGAGCTCCCGGCGAGTGACCAGCCAAGAGCCTTGGGTCAGCAAAGGCTCTGCCCCTGATGGGCTCCCTCCTCTCTGCTCCTGTGTTCCAGGACCTGGTGACGATGGTGGAGCAGCTGGCCAGATTCCTCGGGGTGTCCTGTGACAAGGCGCAGCTGGAGGCCCTGAGCGAGCACTGCCACCAGCTGGTGGACCAGTGCTGCAACGCCGAGGCCCTGCCCGTGGGCCGGGGTACGTGCCCTGCCCCTCCCAGCCCTCCCAGCCAGGGTCCGTGGTCCCCCACGTCCGTGTTCCCTGCCCTGGGCCTCTTGTCTCTGGAGCTCTCGAGCAATGGGGTGCCCCCTGCTGGCGTGGCATTGCGACTGTGCCAGTGGCCTTGGAGATCTCGGGGTGACTGTCGGGATGTGGGCTCTGTGTGCAAAACACTGCAAGCAGGTGCCTTTCCCGACGGCCCCGCAGAGCAGATCCCGGGGTGGGTTCGGCCTGTGAGATTTGGGAGCCCGAGGCTGGCAGCCTGCAGCTGGCTGCAAGAAGCTCCCCCGCGAGGAGCGGGGTGTCTCCCCCTTTGTGGGGCTCTGTCGGCTCCTCTCCATCCGCGCGGTGGGCCCCAGCACCACGTGGGCCGTGGCGGGGAGACTGGTGCTCGCTTCTGGTGCTGCACCTGCCTCCTGGGCACGAAACGGGTGAGGCGGAGGACGGGGTCCAGGCAGGAGCCCTTGGCGCGCTTGCCTGGGTCGCTGTCAGTCCTTCGAGGTTTGCGCTGTTTGAAACTGCTTGCTAGTGGAGACCTCGGTGTTAGAGTGCCCTGACCCCTTGGTGGGGGCCATGGCCCCAGGAGCCACCGTCCTGGCAAGTACGAATTGCCTGTGGCACTTGGCGTTGTGCACCTGCCATTGGTTCCCAGCTGGGCGAGCTGGGACCTTCCTCAGGTGACAACGTCCAGAGGTGCCGCCAGAGCCCGCAGCACGGCTCCATCCAGGCTGGGACCGCCCATGGCAGCATCCGGGGGAGGGCCTCGGGGCGGGCCTTCGAGCTCCCCCCAGCTCCTGCTCTTCCTCTAGAAAGGGGTGGTGCTGCAGGTCAGGTGGAGGGCACCCTCCTGCGAAGGCAGAGCAGGCGGCTGGAACCACAGCACCCTGCAGACGATTTCCTGGCTGCGTCTTCACAAATATTTATTATTTAAAATTTATTTGCTCTTTTTTTGTTTCACTTTTGCTGTGTTTTGTTATCCTTGGATGTGACCTTTTCCAAAATACCCCTTTTGGTTCATTTGCGTGGTAAAGAAGTGTCGAGAACATACTGCGTGCCCATATGCTCCTTCTGATGTGTTTGCTTTATCATTGTTTACCTTGGTTTTGCTTTATTTCAGTTCTTTGATTTTGTTTTCTTTTAGCACATTGCCTCTTTGCTCAGAAGACCTCCTTGCGTTGGTGAGAACGCAGGGCTGTGTAGCCAGCCGCATTGCTTAACTTTGATTCATGTCACAGCATAAATTGCACTGTCTTGATTCCAAACCCTAAACCAGGTGGGTGACTCCTTTGATGAGCTCTCAGCTGCCTCGGCTGAGAAAAATAATCATGGAAAAATATATTTATAGTCTGGTTGGTCTAGAAGCTTCTAATTTTGTCCCCGAGATATCAGTAGAGGGTACCAGGAACAATTTCTCGTTTCCCCCTGCCCTGGACATGGACATAGAATGTCTCATTACCGGAAAGAACAATCCTGTCCCGTCAGGTCTAGTAGCTCAGCATCTGCAAGGGTTGCATTTCTCCTTCCTGAGGTCCTGCCAGGACGAGGACTTCTGTTAATAGTGGAGCTAATAACGGATATTGGCTGGAGACAGTCGCAGCTCTGATCTCAGGGATGCTGATGCAGGAAGGTATTAAAAACGAGCATTTCGGTCCCCTGAGGGTGTTCCTTAAAAGCATGGGGGCAGTGCTCCGGCGACAGTCCTCATGGCACCTGGAGCTGGGGGTTCGGAACCCCCACGCCTGCCATCTTCCTGGGCGCTGCTTGTGTCTGAGCAGACCATCTGAAGGTTCTGTAGTTACCAAGCAAAGTGGGTTTGGTGGCCTTGGGCATTTTGAACTCTTTCTTCCCTAAGCGTTCATAAACGAGCAGCTAGCCTGTGCTGCTTGATAGTCCGCAGGGTCCGTGCTCCTGCACATCTGCCCAGAAGAGGTCTCTATTTTGACCGAGCCTCCCTGAGCTGGAGCGGCACAGAGCAGCTGGGCATCGCCCCCGACTTACTTCCGTGGGGCTCGAGTCCGCTAGCCTCACGTCTGGCATCTAGTTGCAAAAGCTCGTTTACACTGCGCCTCTTCTGTTCCCTTTAAATTCCTCCCCAAGGTTGCATGGGCAGGCTTCTCAAAATCTTTACCCTGGACTCCGTCAGGAGGCTTCCTACTCACCATAAAAGGTTCTGCCTTTTTGGATGGTTTTTTTCCTCTTTGTCAGTTCTCCAGAAGCAGATGCCACCTTGGTGGAGCTGTTGAGTCGTGAGTGAGTAGTGATACCCTGGAGAAGCCAAGTGCACATGGTGCCCCGGGTGGTAGAGCCGTTGCACAGACACCATCCTTCCCCCGGGCCGTGTGCCCAGCCACCAGGGGTGCGCCAGTGCCCCGGGGCAGAGGCCTTTCTCTCGAGCCTCAGCGCGCCGGGGCTCACGCAGCAGGGGAGGGATACCCGAATGGCCAGACTCAGGGAAACGGGCTCAGCTTGTCTGTAGTTCAGGTGGCCCGTTCTGCCCCTGTAGGCCAAGTTCGGAAGGGTCCACGAATAGATCTGGAACCTTCCAGAACCTTCTCCAAGGCTCCCTTTGGTGCGGGATCTGGCCTGACAGCAAGTGAGCTCAGCGCGTTCTACTCTTGCTTGCGTTTCAGGAAGAGTCGGGCTCTGGAAGGACATCTTCACCGTCTCCATGAACGAGAAGTTTGACTCGGTGTATAAACAGAAGATGGGGAAGTGCGGCCTCGCGTTTGACTTCTGTCTGTAATACCAGCCACAGCAGACTTGCATGCCCACAGTGCCCAGACCCTCCACTAGCTAAAAGTCCCGTACGCACTCATTTGTTCCTTGACGAACTCCGGGAGCGGGGTGAGGCCCGGGGGAGGGAGGGAAGCCGCGGAGGAAGAGGGGGCCTTGCTTCTCCCCAGAGCAGCTGTCTCGCCTTGGGGAGGTGAAGGCTCTACCTGATTACAAGCAGTTTGAAGATTGCAGTTTGGGTGGCCTGTATCATAAGTATAAAGTCTGTAACATATGCAGCTAGAATGTCTACCTTTTACAACCCCACATTATTTATTGTATTTTATAGAGCTTTTCACTGGAAATTTAAATAAATGTCAGTAAACCAAATACAAGTTCATTTCCAAGGGGACTCAGGAGCGAGCCACACCCAGATGGTAGGAAGATCTCAGGGCTGACTCTTTATTTTTGTAGTTTTGTTCTGTAAGGCACAGACGTTCTGTTCTCACCTGGCTCGGGAGGAAGGTGAAGGCACAGGATGAGTTGGGTGTGGGGGTGTGGGGGGGACTTGGTTTGTTTTGATGAGTTCAGTTCTTTGTAACCTTCCTAAACAAAGCAGAGACTGTCCAGTAGGCACTTGCAGAAAGGTTGTCCCTCCCAGCGGGTGGCCTCAGAGGCCCAATGCACGGGAACCGTTGGAACATTCCTTGAGGGAACCTGCCCAGGGAGGCTGGCAGATGGGGTCTAACGCATGACTTGAGAACCTGCCCCGGAGCCTGAGCGTGGTGGGGCCCGAGTTCTCGTCCCGCTAACTCCTGCTCCCTGCGGCGGGGGCCTGTTTATGCAGGTGAGCAGGCGCTTGACAGCAGATCCCCCCAACTTCCATCGGTTCCTTCCGTCTGTACCCGAGGCTCTCGGCCATGGGAGGACCACTTTGCAGGTTTAACGCCCTCTTTCACTCAGACTGGTTGGCCATCTTGCCTTTGTGCCTCAGTTTACCTGAGGGAGCGGAGGTGATGTCTTCACCACCCCACCCCTTGCTTCCCCGTTTGACCCACATTTGGCGGGAGAAGCATCGAGACTGGGCCAGGTAGCAGCAGGGCCGGCAGCCAGGCTGTCTGTGTGTTGCTGCTGCTGCTGTGGGCCTGGGGTCGGCTGGATACGCACGTGGCTGGGAAGTGCCCAAGGCGGGGGCTGGAGGGTCGCTGCTGTGTCGGGGTCTCTGGGCTGTGTCGCTGTCTCGGAAACGGAGCAGACACGTGCTGGTGTCTTGTTTGTGCAGGAGCAGCTTGAGCGGGGCAGGTGGCACGCGGCGTAGCGTGTGGTGGGCTTGGAGGCACCTTTTCTGTGTATCTGTGAGGGAGGCTGCTTTCCGTGAAATTTCTTTTCTATTTTTCTATTTTCAGTACTGTATGGATATTACTGAGCACCACACATGGTAACGTCTGTGCTTGCTTGCATCTTTAATAAAGACACGACCCATGCCTTGTGTTGCACGTATGCTGATGGGTGGAGAGGGCCAGCGTTTCGGGGCAGCGCGACTGGGGGCCCCGTTGACTCCAGGTCCTTGGGGCTGACCATGGGGGGCCGGGGGCGCAGACCCACGTTGGTCTGGCTGTTTCACTCGGATCTGAACATTCCGAGCGGTGACTCCCCTCGTTTATTTGTCCGTTCACCATTGCTGTTTCTTAGAAACTGAAGGGAGGGTTGGGGGAAAAGGAGATCGGGGTGGAGGGGGTCCCCCCGAGAGGGTCTGTGTTTAATGCAGCTCACGGCTGCATATGTGGGGACCCGCCTGGCTGATTGCACTTGGCCACTTTGAATTCCAGAGCTTGCTTTCCTGATTTCTAGCGGCGGGAAAATCCAGGACTTCATGTTACCTGACAAAGCTCGGGCTTTCTGGAAAGTACGTTTATTTTCAAACAGGCCAGTTCCTTCAGGTCTCGGGTGGAACCCCAGGACTACTGTTGGTCTCCACAATTACCCTAGACCCTGAGGTAGTGCATGCAGGGTCCGGTCCGCTGCCCCAGAGGGGCTGCTCCCAGGCCACTTAAAAACCACCTGAAATCAAACAGGAACTGAGGGGGCGCCTGGGTGGCTCAGTGGGTTAAAGCCTCTGCTTTCGGCTCAAGTCCGGATCCCAGCATCCTGGGACCAAGCCCCGAATCCCGGTTCTCTGCTCAGCGGGGAGCCTGCTTCCCCCTCTCTCTCTCTGCCTGCTTGTGATTTTTGTCTGTCAAATGAATAAATAAAATCTTAAAACAAACAAACAAACAGGAACTGAGGGCCAAGTCCTTGAATCCAGAGGCAGGCGAAGCCATGGGTCTAGTGCTCACTCCGCTAGTGTCCCCAGCCCTGCGCCCTTGCTGTGTCACTTCCTTTAGTGGAAACACTTTATTCAGGAAACACTTGAGCTCCCATGAGGCCCTGGAACCGCTGGGGGCGCTGGGGTCCCGCAGGGAGCACAGAAGGGCCAGTACCCCAGGGAGACCAAGTCTGAGGGAGGCTGGCCCTGCCCTGGCTTGGAGCCCTGGGGAGGGGGGAGGGCAGGCACTGCTGGACGCTGGGCCGCGGGAGGGGGCTGGTGTGGCAGGAGCCCCATTTCGGAGAGGTAGCCAGGAGCCAGCCCCCCGAGGGCCTTATAGGGCCTGGGAATTTGGATTTTGGAGCAAGAGCTAGGAAGCCACAGAAGGGTTTGCTCAAAGGAACGCTGCCCAGTTTGCATTTTTGCAAGCCCCCCTCCCCGCGACTGAATGGGTGGCAGGGCCTTTATCCTGGCTGTGTGGCTCGGTCCCCAAAATGAGGGGGGCAGGGCTGTATTAGATCAGCTCCAGGGGTCCCTCTGACCCGATGGTTGGTTCTCGGCGTTCATGGGCGGTGTGTGCCAGACCCCGAGCATGACCTAGTGTTCCCGCTCACCTGGAGCTCAGACAAGGGGGCGCAGGTGCCGTGAAGCTCGCCAGCAGAGCCGGGTTGGAGGACGGGACGATGGGAGTAGTTGTGTGCGGGTATAGGTGGGGTTTGAGTCAAGCCACGAGGGAAGGAGGCTCTGGTCAGATGCAGGCGGCGGGACAGCCAGTTGAACGACGATGACAACGGGAGCCCGGATGGCAGGGTCCTGAGCGTCTTGCTGGGCACCTGGCCTTTTGACTTCACAGACCGACACGATTGCAGGAAGCGGTGTCCTAATTTTCCCAGTGGGGACCGTCTCTGTCCACACGCCCTTCGCAGGAAGGTCTTCACAACAAGAGTGAGGGGTCTCCGGAAGCAGAAATCCAGTTCACACATTGGAGCGCCCATGGCCGTCTCCACTGGGCAAACAGCCCCCCCACAGCCCCCAGTGGGGCCAAGGTCCCTCTGCCCGCTGACCTCCGGCCTCCGGCAGCCACGGCTGGGAGCGCCCTCCCTCTGTGGCCGCAGCACTGCAGAGACACCAGACGTGTGGTCCCTGTCCCAGGAGACCCCAAGTAGGGGACAGTGTTCCCATCTTTTGGAGCCCGTGACTGCAGTTTGAAATGGGTGGAGGGAGTGCTCGGGTCCTCGGGTGCGGACGGCGGGTCTCGTGCTCCTGTAGTTTGCCCCCCGCCGCCCCCCGTGCGACCTCATTGCCCTCTCTTGGTTGTAGAATGAGCATTTTCAGACTGGGGGGCTCGTCGGTCAGATGGTCCAGCCTCACTCACCGAGGACTGTCCTCTGACGTCCCTGACAAGCTCGCCGCCTCCCGGGACAGCCCTTCTGTTGCTGGTGGTGCTCTCCAGCCACGTCCTCTGGCCCCTGCCCCAGCCTGGGACCGTCCTCATCCCTGGCCTCCTTCTCTGGGACACCCAACCCTGCCTTGGCCTGGCGAACATCGCCTCTGCTCCGCTGGTGCCCCCCTCCCCCGCTCTCCTCTCTCATCCCACCCACCTCCCGGCTCTGCAGCTGTCTCCCCCCATGGACAGTGACACCCCAAAAGCAGGGCCATGCTGTGTCTTCCCTCGGTTGAAGTTTGGCAAATAATCAGCCGTTAATTGCTAAGGGAGTGCCATCTTTTATTGTTAGAGTGGATTTTGCTTTTTTTCTGAAAACTGTCTGCCCCGTCCCTTCTGTGCACGGCTCCTGGGTCTACTGTTGGAGGCTGTGTCTTCCCGAACAAGAACCAGGCTCTGTTCCCGTCTCCTCATCCCAACCCACCACCCTGGGCCTCTGCCCCTACAACCACACGCTTCTTCCTTTAGACCCAACGGTCTGTGTTCCGGTCATCTGTGTTCCCCTCCCTGGCGCAACTTCCTGACAAGTCACCAGCTTCTCAAATGTAGATGTAACTATGGGAGGAACAGTTCCTGGTGCCCATCCTTCCTTTCTCCCTCTGTCTCAAAGCCCAGAAACACACGACCCATAAGAACAGCCTACACCCTTCGCTGGGCACGCCTCCCCGTCTTCCTTCATCTCCTTCCTTGGTGTTAGTGAGCAGCTGCTCCGTAGTGTACCCGTATGGTCCTGGAGACAAAGACGATCACAGTGACTCTCCCCTTCAAACTGAGCGCCCCACTGTTCTGTTCCCTGGGGACTCTGCTCTCACTTAGTACCCAAATACCTACGGAAAGAGCCCAGGCCGGGGACCGGAGGACCTGGGCCCTAGAGTCCTGGTTTTGTCTTGGTCGGCTGTGTGACCTGGGCAAGCCAGCTGCCTTCTCATAGCCTGAGTCGCCATCCCTCCCAAACGGATGTTTTGTAGTACGCCGTCTCGAAGGTTTCTTCTGCTTGTTCAAGTCTCCAGTTTGTGGCTCCAGGAGCTTTCCTGCAATCCACCACCGAGCGCCGCCCAGGCGATGCGAGCATCTCCTCCGCAAGTGAGAAACAAGGAGTGGTGCGGAGGGCTGGCACCAGAGAGACCCTAAGCAAGGAATGCTGACACCAAGGAGAGCAGGGAGACTGCGTAACGTAAGCAGCAGACCCTAGGCTGGATCTGGAAACAGGTGGGAGTGGGCAGGGGCCGAGGGAGGCACACTAGTGGGGAGAAATAAGATGCACCAAAACGAGTTGGGCACCCGGGTCCGATTCCGGCTCCGCCAGTGTCAGTGGGACCATGAGGGAAGCCCTTTTGTCTCATAATGGGGAGGTCTCAGCCCGGGGGGCTTGACATCCCGCCCAGCATGAACATTCTGTGACTCTTAAGTGGTCTCACTGCCTGTTGACTCCACCCACGAGGAGCCGATGAGTTGGGGAGACCATGAACTTGTAGCCGGTGATGGAGTCTACCAGCAAGGGCAAAGAGATTCGGTCTCAGAGGCACCTGCCACACAGCTTGGGCCTGCGACCGCCATCTCCGAGGCGTGCTGAGCCCTTGCCAGATCTACACATCAGATGACAACTTGATTCTCACACTTGGATCCCTGTGAGCTAGTTGGCACCGGATGTCTAAGCCACAGTCCCTAAATCTGTCCCTCACCATTGACGGAAGGAATCTGTGCTCTATTAAAAGCATTCTTCAAACACCAGAGAATGCTAAATGTGTTTAAAATATAAAAATCAACCAGAAAATGCATTTTATTCTCCTTAAAGTTGTAATCTTTGCATATCTCCATGGTTTTGAGCGCCAGCTGGGAAAAGAAGTCCTAAAATACCCGAGCAAGGCCATCCCTGCAGAAGGAAGGACTCTCAACAGAGCCAACAAGACTCTGTCCTCTGATTTATGCACCCCCCCAAAAACTTCTAAGTGGAGTGGTCAAAATCTTGCTTTCCCGCTAGTGCTCCTGTCTCTCAGTTCTCCCCTTTTATACTCCGTGGTACACGTGATTTCCAAAAAAAAATCTCAAATACAGTTGGGAGGTAGGAACTCCTCACACTCCGCTCAAGGACCACTGGCCTCGTGGACCTCTGTGTCCACTTAGGCTGTTCCCTCTGCTTGGATTGCCATTCCTCAATGTGGATGATGCCCACTGAGGCTCTGAGGTCGGTATGGGCATGGCTGTAATTCAAGAACCCCCCACTGCAGGGGGGTCGGAGCCTCCACAGTGCTGCGCATAACATGCCCCAGGCCCAGTGACTATCTCCCCCTTGAGGCGAGGCCGTGGCCCTTTCATGGCATGAAGGAGTCAGCTCCTGAGAGGTGGTGAAGTCAGTGGTGGCCGGGCTGTGCGAATTTAGCCGCACCTGGGTGCATCCACACTCGTGTGTTCGTTATCGCCACGCGGGCCCTCTCTGGCCGGGCCGTGCTGCTCACTATTTGGAGGCCCTGACTTGCACTCATGTGCTCTTTCCCAGCCCCTGATGGACCATTTGGCCTCTCGGAAAGCCTTCCCTGCTATTTCTGAAGCTGCCAGTTCAGGTCCATTGCCTGCCCCAAGTGCCCCTACATTTCAACCTGTAGAAGGCCCTGGTGAGTCCATCTTTGCTCAGTGACACTGCCGTCCTGTGGGAATCGGGGCTTCCCTGTTTAGCAGAGACAGAAGGAGGGCTGCTGGTCAGTGGCCGGGGTGGGGAGGCTTGGGGGGGTGGTCTCTGCCACACCTACCCCCCCCCCCCAGAGGAGGAGAAGGCCAGAAGCATCCTCAGCCTGGAGCATGGGGACAGCTGGGTCCCACGCCCACAATGACACACGATATGGCCCCCAGCACCTCCCTCCTCAGAACGGAGCATGCCAGGCATTCAAGCCTTCAACTCTGAAGGAGTAGTAACCCCCTGGAATGGTAGGTCGGCTTACGCTTGTGAAGAAAACATTTTGTCACTTTTCAAGTTTCCTTTCCAAGGTCTTTGCTCTCAGCCCCAAGCACACGGTGCCCAGTGCCCCCTTCCTCTCCGGTAATCAATGAATGCTTGTTACCTAACTAAAACTAAAAGCAAATTAAATGCTAAATAGGACTAATTACGAGCTATTGCAAGATCCTGGCTCTTAGCGAAGAGAATTGCTTGTGATTGTCGGGGCTTTGCCCAGGTGCATGGAACATGAAACTATTTTTTAACTGCTTCTTTATTCCGGAGGGTGAGCCATTCTTCTAAGATTGTTGTCCTCTCCGGTTCAGAGGGCAGGATTCATTAAGATTCGGAATGTCGGTCTTCCACACTGTGGAATCCCGTTCGGGAGGGAGCTAAGCGGATCTGGATTCCTGGTTCCATGAGAGGAGACGACTGGTCACCATTGCAGGGAACGAAGCACTCACGAGTGCATTAGCACACCAGAGGGGAGTGAAAACACGCAGAGGTGCCCATAGTCCCTGTCCACTTGCCACCCTCAGAGAGCTGCAGAAATGACCCCGTTTGCAAATAATAATCAATGATTTGTAGTGACAGTGCTTAAAATGTGCAATTTAGCTTCTGGCTGATTGTACTAAAATGAGCAGCTGCGTCAGCTGTCAAGGTAAAATATCAGAGAGAAAGCATCTATTTTAGTAAAGAACAAAATAACCACAGTAGCTTTTCCAGAGGAGCTACTTATACCTCATTTGTTTTTATTTAATTTTTTTTTTTCCTTCAAAGGACAGCTCAGCAGACTCTGGTGTCCATTTTATGAGGCCATCAAAAGGACAGCTTGTCGGAGCAATCTTTTGTAGCGGCTTTCCCAGGGATGTTCTCCGCTCTCATTTAGACGAATCATGTATCTCTTGTCACTTGTCTGCTCTTTCTTCCTTCTCTATTAATAGACGAGGTGGAAAACAGTACTTAACTTCTTAGGGGTTAATCAGTTCCTACTGTGTATTTCTCCCCATGAAGGCACAACTGCCATTTATAACATCATTATTGATTACTGTGAAATAATTTCAGGCTTGATCTTAGTGCCCAGTCCCCTAGGTATCCATAATTGCAGTGAGTACTCAAAACCTGGAGGGAGGGACCGAGGATTATTGCCACACAGCTCTCCATGATCCCGAGTTTCCTCTTGATTGCTGGGGGGATGAGCTCTTTGCTGGCTGTCATTAAGTGTGGAAATATTTTCTCCAACTTCCCATAGCTTGCTTCTCTAGATTAACATTAAAGGTTTTGAGCAGCAGATTCTTGCATGGGAGTATGTAGTGGAGACTGTAGCAGTTCCTTGAGCAGGGAGTGTGAGAGATTTAAAGGACACTGAATGGTCTTTTGGACAAGGTAATAGGTTCTGCCTTGTTGGAAGTAGATCTCCTACAGGAATCTAAGGGAGCCGTCAGTGTTCTTTGGAAGGTATGATCAAGGAAGACAGCAGTCTCCTACAAATTCCTTGGGGACACTGTTACACTGCAGACCTCCGGTCTGTGTGAACCAAGATCAAACTGAATCTTAACGGACTTTATGGGCTTATCAGGACAGTCAACAAGTGAGATGAATTGAGATCTTGTAAAAAAAAACAAAAAACAAAAACACCCAAGTTAACTCTTTACATGGAATGGAAAATTCCCAGGAGCAGGGAAAACACTTTTGAGTGAAGATACTCTTAAGAAAAAAAGAACAAGAAAAGAGAATTACATGATAAAACCTCATGTCAGATTGATCTAATCAGTCATTTAAATATATGAAAAAAATATCATCCTTGCGTTCAAGGAGATAAACAAGGATTTTGAGTTTCCCAACTTGCTGGTGATGTTGCCCTAATTGTATGCTTCATCTACCGAGTTCAGATCAGTTTGAAGACATTTATTAAGTCCCTACTAAATGCTGTGTTTGCTCACACAGCAACAATCAGGATTTTTCACCTATAATTTTCCCTCAGAAAATAATTACCAAAAACTAGAAGCCTTATAAAGGCTCTCATGTAGCAGCTTATGTCATTTACTTGATTTTGAACAATGCATTGCCTGCACTATGCTGGTTATGAACAAGCGGACACCACCTGATGGAATTGGAGAGAGAGAGAAAAAAAAGAAATTTAACACAGGTTTAATAAATTCCTAGGCTATGTCATTGCATTTTTTGGCATTGGGTGCGTTGGATGTTATTTTAAATAGGCCTTCTAGAGTGTACTTTAAAAAACAAAAGCAAGGTAATCCTGGAGATTACAAAGAGTCCCAGAATATGTTTTAAAAAACAATCTCCTGGGGCACCTGGGTGGCTCAGTCGATTAAGCCACTGCCTTCAGCTCAGGTCATGATTCCAGGGTCCTGGGATCAAGCCCCACGTCGGGCTCCCTGCTCAGCAGGGAGCCTGCTTCCTCCTCTCTCTCTGCCTGCCTCTCTGCCTATTTGTGATCTCTGTCAAATAAATAAACAAAAATCTTAAGAAAAAAAAAACCAATCATCCTCCTGCTATGTGGATAGATACTTGTGGCTCACAGTTACAGAAGGAGATGAAAAAATGGGGCAGAGCAGTATCCGAAGAGATACTGACTGAGGACTTTCCAAACCTGATGAAGGACACTAAGATACACATTCTAGATTTGCCACGAAACTCAAGCAGTACAAAGACAAAGACAAATACACCTAGGTATATCTTGACTTCTGGAGAAAAGCAAGATGCATGACTTTCAAAAGAGTAACAATGACACAGACAGAAGGCTTTGCAGCAGAAATGATGGAAACTAGAACATAACTAAATGGCGTCTTTAAGACCTTGAACAAAAATAGTTGCAAACCTAGAGATCTATACTCAGGAAAATGATCCTTCGAAAGCGAAGGTGAATAAACACATTTTTCAGATAAAAAAAACTGAATTAACTCATTGCCAGCAGACCCACACTAAATGGGATTTTCACGTCATTTCTGTTGGAAACTGAAAGCACAAATAGCAACAACACAAAAATCAGTAGAAAAATGGAAAGCGTCAGTACGGTTAACGGACTCGTCCACATTTTCTCCTCAGAGGGCAGGGTGGTGTGGTTGAGGCTGGAGAGAGTAAATGAATGAGGTCACAGTGTTCATATTCTGGCACTGGAACCAAGAGGACTTGCTGAGAGACTAGATGTAGGGGATGATGCGATGATCATAATCGCTACCAAGGCTTCCTGGTTTGAGTGGTGCCATTTATTAACAGAGTGGCCGAGGTTGGAAGATCAAGGGCTGTGTGGATGGCTGACACCCCAAGAGTCTCCCATACACACCATGGAGCGGGGTCAAGGCTGGTGATAAGTGTAAGAGCACGACCTATGTCAGAACCAGAGGCACCCTGAGGTCTGAAGGCCACGCAGAGGGGAAAATCAGCAGTGCGGCCTAACATCTGAGTAGCTGGAGATTCAGGGTGAAACCTAGGGTTGTATGGCTTCAGAAGAGCCATGAGAGTGTGTTTCAGGTGGAAGGGC
>RCUC01167855.1:0-47035 GCA_003697995.1 Taxidea taxus jeffersonii
GATGAAGGGGAAGTAATCAGACTGAGGGGGTGGAGGAGGGAGGGCCAGGGGGTACCTTCCGTTCCCCTCCCTACTTACTCAAGCTTAACCCCACTTGAGAGAAATGGCTTGGTGGAGACAGTCAGCCCGACCAGCTTCTCATTCTCACCCTCTTCATCTCTGGCGTTGTCTTATTCCTCGGAGAAAAGCGTCATCTCGGCTGGGGCAGGGCGAGGGAGGGGGGATGATAATTATGCAACCAAGAAGCACAAACGAAGTCGTTTTGTCTGGCGTCAGGAGAGAAGCGAGTAGTGGCACCTTCCCCTGGCCCTCCCGTTCTCCTCGGAGCAGACTACATCTCTCATGGTGGCTTTATAGCTCTTCCTCTCTAGGGCACTTTGATGCCCTCAGTTTGGGAGTTGGGGAAGCAGGAATCCAGGATCTCCCAGATTGACGGTTGTCTAAAGGGCAGTACGTTAGCCAAAAGCTCCCTCAGAGAGACCCGGAACCAGAAGCCTCACGACCTCGAGGTTGCATGCCAGCCATGAGCCCAAGAGCAGCCTCCCTAAGGTCATCCTTTGCTCCAGGGGGGCCCTGAGGGTGTGCCTCTGGTTTGGGACCAACAGTGATCCAGAGCGAGAGAGACCTAGCCCAATTTTATATGCTATCTCTGGAGATGGAAAGTTCTCTCCCCACCGCAGTGTTGCTCCCAAGCACCCAAGGCCTTCATGTTCACTTATTTATGTGTTTAGCTTGTTTACCCTGCAGAATCCCTATACTTACAAGGGTGCCTGGCACATAGTAAGTCTCAGTGAGTGTCCATGGGACGGTGGGTTTTATCCTGCATGACACTGGTGATGACAAGATTTCAGAGTTACTCCTTATTTTGTGCCAAGCACCATGCCAAGAGCTTTCCTGCACATGCCCATTCAATATTACAGTTCCTAGGGAGCATGATTCTCCTTCTCTCAAGTTTATGAATGAGGAAATGGCTTAGGGGGTTCAGGGACTTGGCCGGTGACAAGGTAGAGCTGGAACTTGAGTCCTGGGAGTATTTCCATTCTGTGTCCTGGGAATTTCCATGAGAACAGGACCGAAAGATTTGGGTGCTGACTGTTGGATCCCTAGTGGGAGGGTTGGTTCGGAACCTGCCGTCCATGGCTTGCAGAGTGGAGATGCCCCAAGAGTGAGCATTGCCTGGTTTGGGGCTGGGTATAGTAGAAATGACGAGAGGCGGGGAAGGGGGTGTCTCTGGTGAGCCAGGTACCCTCTGTGACTTGTTGAAGTCAGCCCAGTGGGCCCGTAAGTGCTTCCCTGTGCCAGGTTTCTCCAAGCATGACGCTCTTCTGTACATGGATTGTTGCTCCCACTGCAGGTCTCCTGAACCCAATTCTCCAGCAGGGAAACCTGCAAATCTCTGTCGTGAATGACTTTTCCCAGGTGATTCTCCTGCACAGTAACATTCTGAGAACTATAGCTGTGGGTATTTCAAGTTCCAGTCTTGGAGGAGGTTAGATTTACTTAAAAACCAAAACCAGTATCTATATGTTTAGAATGGGGTTGGGGATAAGTCATCAGGCACCGCATTACCTGAAAGAGTTGTGCATGTGGAAATGGGGTAGCATCTCAGGGCAGGGGAGAGGAGGCAGCTAATTCTGGCCTTCCGTTTTGAAAGCCCCAAGATTCACTCGTGGTGCCAGTCAGAGGCAGCCAGACCCCCCAAAGACCCAATGCAGTCCTCTCAGAGCAGTGCACCAAGACACAAGCTTATTAATTTATAGGGAGAGGTAAAACTGTCTGTGCATCTGTTGACTTGATCAGAGCAGCCCCTATGGTCCAGTTAAGACCCCCATGAAGGCAAGTCACAATGAGCCCGTTCCATTGATTCAGCATGTGAAATACTATCCCGTAGACCACACTTGGCAGAAATCCACTGGGGGAACACCCCCTTTCCCCGTAAACAGTCCTCAGGGGACTCAGAAGTCTGCCAAGTGAACATAGAATCATAATGGAGTTAGATAAATGTTTCAAGTCACCAGGCTAAGATTTCACATTTCTCTCAAGGCAGAGGCAGCTGTGCTTCTAGGGCCAGAAGTGCTGGAGGTTCAACACCCAGACGCTGGTCCCTGGACCGATCTCACAGACACTCACACCAAGGGCCGCCTTGGTGCCTCTGCTCCCGCTCTCTTACTTGAATTTAGTCCTGCGGGACACAGGCTGGTCTCACCAGTCTAGGAATCCTCCGTCTCCTTGAGCAGATGTCCCAAGCCCTGCTAGGAGCCAGTGTTAAGGGCCCGGAGTTGGTTCATTCCCAGAGAAGACTCTCGCTTCCCTCGTGGCTTTGTCCCCAAGGGAGGGGAATCCCTTCATTATGGCTCCACATTTTAACAAGTCCCTTTACCTTCATCCTTTACAGAAATGCCTTCCCTGGGATCTGATTCCCTTTCAGATGATCTGTACAAAGTAACTCCAGTACAGGAGCTGTTTTTATCTTAGAGCAAGTTCTTAGCTTCTGGTCTGTGGATATTCCCTGGCCCCACACCAGCTCTGGAGCGAGGATCACATGCAGAATTTTGTATCTATCTACTCGGAGGGAGGGAGGCCACAGCCATCATCTCCAGCATATCCTGTGATCCCCCGTATTTAGGAATTCTAGGACGAAGGGCAGTACACAGGACCTTTCACTCCCTCTGCCATATCCAGACCAGGAACATAGAACTTGGGACATAAGTGATACCAGGAAAACAAAGGCATATAAATATGTGCTATGAAAAATCAGTTTGGGACACCTGGGTGGCTCAGTTGGTTAAGCAGCTGCCTTCGGCTCAGGTGATGATCCCAGCGTCCTGGGATCGAGTCCCACATCGGGCTCCTTGCTCGGCAGGGAGCCTGCTTCTCCCTCTGCCTCTGCCTGCCACTCTGTCTGCCTGTGCTCGTTCGCTCTCTCTCCCTCTCTCTCTCTGACAAATAAATAAATAAAATCTTTTAAAAAAAATAAAGAAAAATCAGTTTGCAGGCAGCTGATGTTTGAGGTAGAAGGAATCTTCGAGATTTCCCAGGCCAACCAATCCCATCGCTTTCCAGACAGACTACATGCTCCACTGGAGACTGCCCAGGAAAGTGAGTGGCAGGCAGAGCAGGCTGGAGACAGGCTCTCCTCTTTTCCCTGTGCTCCTCCCCACCCCTGCCTCCGCTGCCCTTCAGGTTCTGTCAGGAGCATCTAAAGGTTCAGTTAACATCCGAGCTGGAGGTGAAATGGCCAAGAAGATGATGTAGAATTGAGTTCAACGGCTCCAACCTTGGCCTGCAAAGGACAGACCCCAGTGGGGCAAGCCCACAGAAAAGCTTCCCATGGGGCGACAAGGGGATAGCATGGAAGCTGGAGTACAGTGTTTGCCAGCAAAAAGGATGGTGAGCAGCTTAGATTCAAACCCAGAGAAGCCCAGAGGAACTTACCCCTCTTTCCATTAACCAGGCTTTCTAGGAACAGGGACATTGCAAGATCTGCTTAAGGAATCAGTAGATTTCTCCCATGGATTAAGGTACCCTGCTGAAATGCAGTCTCTTTTGTGTCCCTCTGGAACATTAGGAAGGCCTAGGAAAAGACAGAAACCCACAGCTGAGACTGACGAACTACTTCAGTCTTAAAGAAGTCTCTATGGACTATTAGCCTGATGGGTCTGCATAAAAAAAAAAAAATCTATTAATGGTCTGGCCATACTTGGTGCATGATATACAGCAAAGCCCCATGCACCTGAAGGAAAACAGGAAGATTCTTTATGTCTCCCTTTGCTCAGAGAAGCAGGGTCTTCAACAGCCAAAAAAAAAAACAAAAAACCTGGGAGGCAGCCCTTTGATTTCAGGGAGCCAAAATCCAGTTCTCTCTTATCATCCCACACAGGGTAGCTTCCAAAAGAAGAGAGGGTTGGCCGTAGGAAGGGACTGATCTTGCTGGATTCTGTCCCGAGGCTCATGAGCCCCACGTGTGAGGCCAAGTGGATGGGTGGGCAAGTATGAAGAACCCCAGCATCCGTGGGATTTTCACTTTAAATGGATGCCATCGCCTGAGTGCGCGTGTGATGACCACGCACTGTGAAAGGGACGTGATGTCACCTGGGCCCAGCACAGACACGCTGACACGGGTTAGGAGCTGGGCACCTCTGTCTGAGTGCTGGGTTGGTTTGGATGGAAGAGAGCTCACCAGTATCCAAGTAGACAGCGGGCAGAGCCATTGGGGAATCCAAACATAGTGCCTGTTGGCAAACACCAGGTCCGGATATAGCTTTCTTCATATATCCCTCTGAATATAGCTTCAACCACTGAGAGTGAGTAAGGAAAGAAAACATACACATAACATGTAACCCATGCAAACTATATATTGAAGGGGCACCTGGCTGGCTCAGTCCGTGGAGCATACGACTCTTAATCTCAGGGTTGTGAGTTTGAGCCCCGCACTGGGTATAGAGATCACTTAAAAATTTTTAAAAAGGGGCGCCTGGGTGACTCAGTGGGTTAAAGCCTCTGCCTTCGGCTCTGGTCATGATCCCAGGGTCCTGGGATCAAGCCCCACATCGGGCTCTCCACTCATCAGGGAGCCTGCTTCCTCCTGCCTCTCTTCCTGCCTCTCTGCCTACTTGTGATCTCTCTCTGTCAAATAAATAAATAAAATCCTTTAAAATTTTTAATAAAATATACATTGAGGAATAAAGGAAAGGGAATATCACAGAGAACATATTTAAAGGTAAATTGCTAACGGGACAAGGACTACAAAATATTTCAGAAAGCTCTGTATAACCTTCTGCTGAACGCAGTACAGCATCTCCAGAAAACAAGAACAGGAAGCCATTCGAACAAATAGGTTGAGACGCAAAGAAGATGAGACATTTTTTTTTTTTTAATGGTGGGGATATATACAAAGAGCTAGACAAGACAAAGGGAGGTGGGCAAGTAAGAAATGCCTGCAAACAAATTGTACTAGTGTGATTAAAATAATCATAGAACAGTGAAGAGCAGAGGTGGTGTTGTAGAAAATCAAATCAGCAGTGTGAAGGAATCCTGAGGAGCTCTTCCAGAATGCAGGCAAAAGAACAAAATGAATGAGAGATGGGATAATAAAATGCAAGACAGAACAGACAATTGGAGAATCATAGTGTTGTCCCAGGGATGAAAGAAGAAAAATTGAAGCAGGAAGCAGTAATTCCATACAATAGGAACAAATTTATGGAGCATTCAAACTAAAGGGAATGAACCTTATTCCAGCATAATTAATGGAAAAAAGGAATGTTCTGGAACATTCTTTTTTTTTTTCCCTTCAAGTTTTTATTTCAATTCCAGTTAGTGAACATAGAGTGTAATATTAGTTTCAGGTGTAGAATTTAGTGATTCATAAGACATTCTTTTTTTGTTTTCATTCTAGAACATTCTTTTTTTTTAAGATTTTATTTATTTATTTATTTGACAGAGATCACAAGTAGGCAGAGAGGCAGGCAGAGGGGGAAGCAGCCTCCCTTGCTGAGCAGAGAGCCCGATGTGGGACTCGATCCCAGGACCCTGAGACCATGACCTGAGCCGAAGGCAGAGGCTTTAATCCACTGAGCCACCCAGGCCCCCCTCATTCTAGAACATTCTTAATCACAAAGCAAACAAACACTTTCCTTCAGGATACATAAGTTACATATTAAGAAAACAATAATCAGGTTGGCATTAGACTTCTTTTTGTATGCAGAACAAAATTTGAAGAGGAAAGGAAGCATCACTTTGTAAAGTTTGGAGAAACAAAGTTTGTTGTCCTAGAATTTCTGACCCAACCAAACTGCCATTCACATAGCCCGTTCTCAGATATGTAAAGGCTCAGAACATACATCCCCCTGTGCCTTTCTTGAAAGTCCTTTAAAGGCAAGCTCAAGAGGACGGCAAGATGACATAAAATTAAAAGTTCAGAAATGGGGTAGTCCTAATAACACGGGGACAAGTAGTAAAGATTGAAATCCGTTGAACATACAATTGTCAAAAATAATGTTTGCAACTGTCCGTCATACACTACAATTCTTGAAAAAGAGGAATGCAAACAAAACACAGTGTAACAAAAGACTGAAAGCAAATGACAAGCCAGCAGTTCAGTGTGGATGTTGAGTTTACTGGAATCTTGGGCACCTGCCTGGCTCAGTCAGTAGAGCGTGTGACTCTTAATCTTGGGGTCGTGAGTTCGGGCCCCACGTTGGACGGGGAACCTACTTTATAAATACATACATACATACATACTGGAATCTGGCTGCCTGTGTTCTGGCCCCTCCCCCCAAGCTGGGTCACCTTGTGGTAGGTACCCCTTCACCCCTCCAAATCTCAGCTTCCCCATCGGTAAACTGTGGATACCAAGTTGGGTTATTATGGGGATTAGTTAATGTGTTCAGGGTTCTGAGCATTTCCTCAGGCACATACCTGTGCTTACAATTATTGGAGGTCAAGGAACAGCTTTAAACTGTCCATAGGTTTCAGATTGAGGTCTTTTTTTTTTTAATAAAACTTCAGCTATATTAACGATGTATACTTTGTAGGAGAAGAAAAAAAATATTCTACCTTTTCAGGTTCTTGGCTGGGGCTCTATTAACAAAAGATAAATTAACAAGAAAAAAATATATACACATTTAACGTAAATTTTTCATGGCACGGGAGCCTTCATAAGGAAATAACCAAAGAAACAGTTAAAGCTGAGTATTCTGTACTAGGTTTGATGAAAAGTGCAAAGTCGTAAGAAAATAGGACAGAGGGTATGAGCTGAGTAAAGTCACCTGGGGGCTGGCAGGGGAGACTTGTTATGGGCTGTTCATTTGAGTCCTTCCCGGGGTTTTTCCATCTTCTGAAATAAGGATGCTCCTTTCCTCCGGGTGTAGGGAAGGCACCCCTCTACGGGGCAGGGTGGGGGGTGGGGGGCAGGCTAGAGACTCCTTTCTGCACCTGCCATTTCTCAGATTCCTCTAGCTGAAAATACTCAATATGCCAAAGTGTCCTATTTTGGGGTGGCACGTCCTGAACCCCATCAACTTAAAGCAGAATGATTCATAAGCCAAAGAATAAGGAACAAACAGGCAGAACTGTATTAGGATGAACTGCAAAAAGCAGCCAAAGTGAAATTGCCCTGAGTCATAAAACTATGCCCCTGGGGTTCCTGGGTAGCTCAGTGGGTTAAAGCCTCTGCCTTCCCCTCAGGTCATGATCCCAGGGTCCTGGGATCGAGCCCCACATCAGGCTGTCTGCTCAGCAAGGGAGCCTGCTTCCCCCTCTCTCTGTCTACCTCTCTGCCTACTTGTGATCTCTGTCAAATAAATAAATAAAATCTTAAAAAAAAAGAATTCCTTAAAAACAAACAAACAAACAAACAAAAAACTATGCACCTGGATGGAGAGGCTGTCTTAAAACATGAAGGAAACCAACCGCAGTTTAAAGCACAGGCTGGCTGAGAGAATTAACAAAGTTGAATATGGTGAAGAAGACGGCCCGATACAAACCAGCCAAAGCCACGTGATCCCGTGGAGAAGACGGACCTCCTTCTACCAATGTCACTGGGAAAGTTGCATAAACACTTGGAAGAAAAAAAATAAATTAGGTCTTGCCTCACACGGCATACCAAAATAAACTTCAAATGAATTTAAAAGTTACCCATCAAAAACAAATGAAATAATAAAAGAAAACATAAGTGAATATTTAGCTAATGTCAGAGTAAGAATTTTCTCAACATGAAAGAAATGGAAAAAAATAAAGGAAAGGTCTGACAGATGGGACTGTTTAAAAGTTGAGCTTGTGTGTTTCTAGAAGCTTTGTGAATGAGATCTGAATGCAGTTTTCGGCAAATACGACAAGGGCTATTTACTGTTCGTTGACGTCTAAGGAGCTCCTCTGACCCGGTAAGAAAATTCTTTGGCACCTTGTAGGAAACTTGAACAAGGAGCTAAAGTCAAAGAAAAAGAAATACCAACGACCAGAATAACCGTACGAGCGAACAAGAAGTTCGACCTGAAAAACAATCAAGCCAGCCAGAATTACAATGTTATTTTTTACATTTTTCAATCGCACCCTTGGCAAGACTTGGGTAGGACTTTGGAGGGAGTGATTCGGCACCATATGTCGAGAGTCTTGAATGATCTTGCACTCTTTGATTCACTTCTAAGAGTGTGTCCCCAGGGGGAAAAAAATCAGAAATGCAGACGAATATTTGTGCAGGAAGGTAATCAGTTGCTATGTTACTTATGAAGGTGAACAGTGTTACGCTACACAGACAGCCCCAAGCAAGGGATTCGTTAAAGAAATTATATATAAAGCGGGATGTTGGGCCTTTAAAATGTTTTCAAGGCATGCCTTGTTATTTTATAAAGGCAGGATCTAAAACTGGGTTCACAGATATGAATTCTACACAAATAAATATTTCAGTAGAGCTCCGCACAGAGCAAAGGACCTGCTGGCAGTGAATAGACCAATGTTGCCAACAGCGTTTCCCTCTTAAAACCTAAGTACGGATGATTTTAGTTTTCCTCTTTATACTTTTATGTATTTAAATTTTTGTGTGATGAGTGTATCCATTACTCACATGGGGGGAAAAATTAGTATTTCTTAAAATCCTCCTGTGTTTGTCAGAATCATTTCAGTCTCCCATTACCTGGAAAATATTATTTTTCTCACAACCACATCCCATTTCCCTTCAGAACATCAAGGTTATAGAACTTTAATAGAAGTATTTATTGTCCACTAACTATAAGAGAAAAAGCAGTGAAATATTTATGGTCTTTTTCCAAGGACCAGATGTAGCTTTCTCATCTCAGACCATAAGCCTCCAGATTCTCTTTGCTAAGTTTTTTCCCAGGGGCACTTTGATTGAAAAGTTGCTGACACATGGGTATGAACGGCCACTAGATTTACAGGGACAGAAATTACATCCTTATCAGCACACAGTGAGTCTCAGCAACGAAACAGAACATTCAAGAAGCAGGTCCTAAAATGGGAGCTGACATATGTCCCCAAATCCAGGTTTCTGTATGGGCTCTGGGGAGTAGGACAGGGATACTGAGCAGGTGTACTTTTGATGCATCTCATCCCTTTTTGTCTTTGCCAGCGAAGGAACAACTAATACAAAATAAATGGGTCCTATCTTCTTCTTCTTCTTTTTAATACTTCATTTATTTAGTTAACAGAGAGATCACAAGTAGGCAGAGAAGCAGGCAGAGGGGGGCTGGGGAAGCAGGCTCCCTGCTGAGCAGAGAGCCCAACTTGGGGCTCGATCCCAGGACCCTGGGATCATGACCTGAGCTGAAGGCAGAGGCTTTAACCCACTGAGCCACCCAGGTGCCCTGGGTCCTATCTTTTTAACGTGGAAGAGATCAAGTTCAAATTCGAGACTGGGTGGGATTCAGCACAGAGGGCACCAAGAGACTGGACACAGCATAATTAGTACGAAGGGACCCCCGCTGAGCAGCTCCAAAACTCCCATTTTGTCCATAGAATCGCAATCCGTCCTTGCTCGGTCGTTCCCTGTTGTTGGTGACACATTTGCGTTTCATTTCTGAAATCTTGAAAAGTTCTACGTGGTCCTTTTACCCCAAGCATAAACAGCCCTTTCGGGTATGTTTTTCCGGAAAGTTGGAGCTACATTATATGCCCTTTAAATGCTTGATGACGCTTTCTTGAGAGCATCTAACATTTTTGTTTAAAAGTGCGTGACTCCTTGGGGCCTGCTGGGTTTTTCCTTGTCCGAGAGTCCCTCCAAATGGACACTTTTTGTACTGCAACCAGAAAATATGTGCGAGCATTCCTGTCTTGCTTTAGCTTTTTAGCCAAAGAACAAGAACACATTGGGCCCTCATGGATGTTGCCTTGCCCTCTGCTGACCCTGGGGTGGGGGGTTCGGGGGGGCAAGGAGAGACACCCAGTAAGGTAAAATCCACCCCTGCCTGCAAGTTGCTCTCGGTCTGTAGAGGTGAAACTCAGTGGCCTGGGCTGGTTGCAGAGTGGAAGGTCCCAGAAGATTAGTCTTGTGCCAAAATAGGGGCCCTTAGCCCTGGTGTGGATGGAGGTGTGTGCTCCGGGGGCCCAAGGTTGGGGCAGCAGGAGCCCAGAAGCATGGAGGAAGGGTGGCGTGGAGGTTCGTGTTACCGAGTGCAAGCCAGGTGCTAGGCTAGGCAGGAGAGGGTTAAAATGACTAGGAGGGAAGACAATGGCCTCACTGGTGTGGAATGGGTCTTTTGGGTTATACAAGTACTAGATGTGATCCGTGGGTGGTCGGGTGGTTAGTTAACCAGTCAGAACCGATAACTAGCTCCTGAGGCCTACCACCAGGCACAAAGGGGAAATACACCAGAGTATAGAGCGTCTCTAAAATTTGGATAGAAATATTAAAAGAAATGATAGAGAACACAGGCTATCAGCCTCATTTTCTGTATTGGGAGCTTCAAATATTCATCATCACGCAATGATTGAAAATCTCTCGGTTCCATTTTGTTGGTAGAAGAATGGGACATTTTATCTCACCTAGCTCAGCGATTCTGTTGACTCAGTCTGATGAGTGGCGACACGAGAGGCTGCCCCCCATGATCAGCTCCCATCGAGCCTATCCGATCTTGGCTGCTGACTCTATAAAGTTTCCTCCTCCCGCCAGTCTGAGCTCGTCGGCCAGTGGGCACTCAGGATTCCACACCCACGTTCCGACTGGTGGAGAAGCTGCTGCAGCTGTAACTGCCATGACCTTGGACGGACCACCTGACCCACACTCCTCTCTAAGCCAGTTTTCCTCCCCATTGTCAGCACCTCTCCTAGTTCCCAGACCTCTTCCAAATCCTCGGCCAGTGCAGGAATCCACTGAGAGAAATGCCGCCTGTCCCGTGCATGCAAGTTCTGGAAGCGTGTGGAGACAGGAGGGAGATCCCTCAATCCTTGGAGAACAAGGCCCTTAAGGCATGCAAAGGTCCTCCACCCCGGGCCCATGGGTTCCCTACGCTCGTCGTAAAAACTGTCGTGACAGGCCAACGGGGTTTACGGCTTCAAGAGAATAAAGGTTGTCTAGCCCAAGTGTTAGGTTGGACCCGTCTGTCACTCAGTGAAAAGTGCACAGCAGGAGGGTGACTTGGGAACCACTCCCCTCTGAGGCTACCTTGGGCCCTTGCTCTGTGGTGATCCTTCTTGGCCGGCCTGATGGGACCCGTGCTGGCTCACCCACTGTCACCCGGGACACGCCACACCTGTGCCACGGCCTCTCTGAGAGGCTCCAACTCTGATCCCCTGAGCTCAGAACCTTGCTTGCTGCTAGACAGCTTGGCCACCCCCAAAACATCTCGTGGGAGGGGCGTTCGGTAAGTCCTGTTCCGGAAGCAAGCTGTCACCCCACCAGCTTCCCTTCAAGATTTGCCAAGCCGTTCTGGCTGCTGGTGCAGAACTGGCTTGTAGCGAAGTGAGGAGACTGGCAGCTTCTTCGACACGGTTTTCTCCTTGTAACGTCGTCAGGAGAGGCCCCGAGCGAAGGCGAAAACAAGCCTTGAGAACAGGGTGTTCTTCCTGGTAACGTGACCAGGGAAGTGTAATCTAGAGAAGACCTGAGGACTTGGTGATGTGGAACATCGTTCTGAGCTAGTGGGGTGAGGGTTTGTCCCCCTTTTCCTGCCCAATCCAGTCCGCCTGGCCCTTGAGGTGCTCCTGAACTGAGCACCGAGGCTGTTGTCAGGAAGGTGACTCTCATCCGGGCAGGCCCTTAGCCACGGCTGGGTTAACCAAGGAGGAGAGGGGTCTCTCCCATGCCAGGCTGTCTTTTAACAGTTAAGCCTCTCTGCGCCCCACATTCCTCTAAAATTCCAATTTCCCAGCAGCTGTTGCATAAAGAATGGCCCCACTGAGGTTTTATTGTGCTCCCTGTTTGCACTTGGTCCCAGGGAGGAGCCGGGATGTGGAACAGGCAGGAGGGGCATGAGCAAGGTGGGGCTGACCATTTGCTGCCGGTCAGGGTCGGATCAGAGGCTCTGGGCAGGAGGCTTCGAGTCAGGTTTGTGTAGGAGGGCAGACGACTGCGCTAGAAAAGCTCCTGTGCCTGGGGG
Organism: Taxidea taxus jeffersonii; assembly: GCA_003697995.1. NCBI lineage: Eukaryota > Metazoa > Chordata > Mammalia > Carnivora > Mustelidae > Taxidea > Taxidea taxus. The sequence continues at coordinate 12,048 of RCUC01167855.1, forward strand.
AAAAGAAGGCAATTCCGCCTAAGAGATGATGGCTCCCAGAGGTTCTGCAGAGCAGTGGACGGTGGCCGGTCTAGTTCCTGGTAGAAGACATGCCCTCTCCTCTGCTCCAGTCCAGGCCCCCCCAAGCTTTAGGACAAAATCCGAGCTGAAGAGGCTCAGATTAAAGCAGAAGGAACCGGAAGGAAGCAGAGTCTTCACTAGGAAGTAGAGGCTCGTTTTCCATGTCACATTCTCCCCAGCCTGTTGTGGAGGTGGTGAGACGGTCTGTCGGCTCTGCATCAGGGATCAGTAAATTATGGCTTGAGGGCCAGAGGTGGCCCTCAGCCTGTGGTTGTTAAATGAAATTTTATAGGAACATGCGGTGATCATTAGTCTATGTGTTGTCTCGGGCTCCTTTTGCTCTGTACCTGCAGGCTGCGGTAGTAGGATGGAGGCTTTGTGGCCTGCAGAGCCTTGAGTATTTACGATCTGTCCCTTTACAAAAGTTTGTCCCCCTGCTCTGCACTGACCGCGGCACCTGAATGCAGAGGCCGCCTGGGGAGGACCGAGTGGAGGGCAATGCTCAGGCCCCAGAATCAGGACTCCTTTGCACTCTTTCCTTTTTTTTTTTTTTTTTTTAAAGATTTATTCATTTATTTGAGAGAGAGAGCAGTAGGGAGGGGCAGAGGGAGAGGGACAGAGAGAGTCTTAACCAGACTCTGTGCTGAGCAGGGAGCCTGATGCGAGACTCAATCCCAGGACCCTGAGATCATGACCTGAGCCGAATCCAAGAGTCGGACGTCTAACCGACTGCACCACCCAGACACCCCTCCTTTGCGCTCTTGCCTCCCTCATTTACTAAATGCCTGACCTTGAGCAAGTTATTTAACAGCCCAGTGCCTCAATTTCCTCATCTGGAAAATGGGCATCTGAGTCATTATTTCACAGGGGTGTTGTAAAGCTTACATAGCAGGTGTTGTAAGGCACATGGAAATCTGTCAATAAACCTATTTTCAGGGATGCCTGGGTGGCTCAGTTGGTTGAGCGGCTGCCTTCGGCTCAGGTCCTGATCCCGGCGTACTGGGATCGAGTCCCGCATCAGGCTCCTTGCTCGGCGGGGAGCCTGCTTCTCCCTCTGCCTCTGCCTGCCTCTCTGTCTGCCTGTGCACTCTCTCTCTCTCTCTAATAAATAAATAAAATCTTTTAAAAAAAAAATAAACCTATTTTCATTGAGATATAATTCACACGCTGTAAAATTCACCGTTTTAAAGTATCCGATTCAGAGGTTTTCAGTGTCTTTACAGGATTGTGCAAACATCCCCACTAAATCTAGATCATTGTCATCACCCCAGCAAAAGCTCCTAAACGGTACCTATCTATGCGGGGCTGGATAGTGACCGTGCAAAGATATCAGGTCCCAACCACCAACGTAGTCTGTATAACGTGAGCTTCTTTGAAAAAGGAGGCCTTTGTAGATATGACGTAGCACAGAATCCTGAGATGGGGAGACAATTATGAATGAATGAATGAATGGAGGAGGAGGAGATCATTTTATTCACAGGTGGTCATATCTTTCTAAGAAGTTGTGAGTCTTCAGGTTCTCTGGAATACGGTGCTATGGCTGTCTAATAATATATCAGAATTCTCCGGGTTTGCTTGAAGATACCATTCATGGATTTGGGGAGCTCCCGTTGCTCTGATTGCCTGATGCCAAATGACCAGCTTGCTCGGACCCCAGGCTCTACCCCACCGCTCATTTTCTGCACTGCCCATCCCCCAATATTTTTGCACTCCCATTTCTTTCGCTGTTGGTAACTTCACACAAAGAAGAGTTTGTACAGTTTTGTTTTACTGTAGTGTCAGAAAATGTAATTTTTTGCTTCTGCATGATGCGGGGTAGGATTAGAGAATTTTGTTTACTCTTGTTTCTGCTGCGGAGCCGGGGTGGAGATAGGGGGAAGGGCCACTGGGTCGGCACATGCTGAACAATCCTGGCTTTTACAGCAAGCCTTTGTTTGGAGCCTTTGTCCTTGTTGGCCTGTGAAGCAGAAGCCATGAACAAGGATGCTTGCAGAGAGCGGGGAAAGGCACTAAAAATAGAGAATTATTTTCTAAAGCAGAACACATTATTTGAAGGGCCATGTTGTCCTTGAATGTAGAGGCACTCGACTTTTTTGTGCACCACTGAACAATGTTCCCATACAGATTTGAACTCTGATGGGCAGGGTTACTACGGGTCAGTGAAGACAAGTCCAGTCTGCGGGCAAAGGGGTTACAGCAGGGTCCGCAACGAAGCTTTTCGTGTGTGTCGTGCATGAATCCTTCAGAGCCTCCGCGAGCTCGGGGCCTAGCCAGAGTGCCCTAAGGCAACCTCAGAGTGGGGCTGACAATCTACAAGGAGGCAGGGAGGATACAGTGGATGACTTCAGCCATGTGGGCCCTGATCTAGCTTTTATGTTAGGTGGTGAGCTCTGGGTGTTTATTATGATACTCCATAACTTACGCTACATATATTCCCTGGATCAGGAGACCATCTGGGCCATTCTCTGAATGGATTAAGGATTGCACTGATTTTTTTTTTTTTTTTTAAATCCCAAGCTATTTTGGAACAATTAGGAACTGACTATTAAACTCTGGCCTAACCCTGAGGTCTGGAAATTCCAGTACTATACAAACTAGCCTTTTTTTTTTTTTTTTTTAAGATTTTATTTATTTATTTGATAGACAGAGATCACAAGTAGGCAGAGAGGCAGGCAGAGAGAGAGAGAGAGGAGGAAGCAGGCTCCCTGTTGAGCAGAGAGCCCCATGCGGGGCTTTATCTCAGGACCCTGAGATCATGACCTGAGCCGAAGGCAGAGGCTTTAACCCACTGAGCCACCCAGGTGCCCCCGAACTAGCCTTTTAACATGCCAGATTTCTTTACCCTGAGGAAAGTGCCCTGCCCCCGCGCCCCCCGGACCAGACAGGAGGCCTGGATGAGAATGATAAAGATAGCAAACACATATTGATATGATCATTAGTAATGGCGACCAATGCTTCCGAAACACTCCGTTCGTTCTAGATCGCCTTCGAAAACCTTTACGAATACTGACTCACCTCATCTTCACCACAGCCCTACAAGATAGGCACTCGTATTGTTCCCATCTTACAGATGAACAGACTGATGAGTGGGCTAACACAGCTAAAAAGTGGTAGAACAAGGATCCGAACCCAGCGGCCCACGCCGTCAGCCACTGTGTTAGACTGGCCCCTTGAGAAGAAGTTAGCCACCATCTGCAGCTTCTGTCCAAGCGGAGTGAGCCTGACTGTCACTGTGTGTCCTCAGACACACACCAGACTATCACCGGACTGCCAGTCTTTGTGGGGATGGCTCGCCTCTCCCTGAGAAAGCATGGCGATCACCACTACTATTCCCCATCCAGCAGGCAGGCCTGAGGCAAAATCCCTGGCTTCAGGCCTCAGTGTTGGCTGTGCCATCCACCAGAAAGCACCTCTGCTGTGGACTCCCAGGCTGGGTAAGGCCACCTCCGGGCTCTGGGTGAGCCAGCTCGCACGCCTGGACGCTTCCTCAGACCCTCATGTCCCGGGCTTGCCTCGCCCCCTCTGTCAGGTGTCTCCGAGGCACTGCAGATGTGTTCTGCAGTCTTCGCCGTCTTATTCAAATGGACTTTGTCCAGGAACCGGGAAACTACATAACCTTTTAACCCAGACTGGTTTCTCTTCATGCTGGGCCTGGCTGCCGATCCTTCCCAAAGTCGCACCTCAAGCCAAAAGATGGTCACCCAACTCCATGTTCTGTGTTTCTATTAAAGGTCTGGAATTCCAGAACAGACTTTGATTCTAAAACGGCACCACCACAGCGCAGACGTATTTCTTGAGCGGGCCTGTCACCCTCACAGAGGCAGCAGGGCTTTGGTGACTGTCCCCCAGGTGTCTTCCATGGGGCTCGGGGCCCGCAGGGCTTTGTGCCGGGCAGTGGAGTGGGCAGGGACTCTCCCTGGACAGCTCCTCCACTGTCCCCGCTGTGTTTAGAGACCACCAGCCTCTCCGAACTCAAGCCGTCATCATAGGGCTTTTCCCCAAAGGAGTCCCCTCCTCAAGAGGTTACACAGCACCCAAGGTTTCTCCTGTCTTACGTCTGTGGGTCCGAACAGTGTGGCTCTCGCAGAAGATGGGAAACAGTGAGCCGTGGGACCCGTGCCAGGTCTGTTCTTGGACCCACGGTGCAATGGTCACCTTCCTCTGTGCCTCAGACTCGGCCCAGGCTTCCCACGTGCAGGGCAGGAGCCAACAGGCAAGGATCCCACTCCTGCTCCAAGGCTTCCTGCGGGTCCTGAGCTGACATTAGAAAGCATTAAACGACGCGGTGGTGAGAAAGATACTTCCTTCCCAGTTTTCCTTTATTGGTTGTAAGGTGGAGAGAGGGAGTCCACGGGGGGCCAGAATGTCCTTAACACTCGGCCTGCTTTAGTCTCCCCTTTGTGGTGGTGAAGAGCCGGCCTCAGGCAAGTGTGTCCGCTGGAAGGAAGGACCCTGTTGGATGCTCATTGTCTCTGTTTTTATGGTTCCTTTCTCCTTAGAGCAGACAATATTGGTTTTCCATTTATCAGAGGGACACGTTTCTTTTTTAAATGTTGAGTGTCAGGGGTGCCTGGGTGGCTCAGTCAGTTGAGCATCTGACTCTTGATTTTGGCTCCGGTCATGATCTCAGGGTCATGGGACCGAGCCCCACATCAGGCTGGCGCTGGGTGCAGGGTCTGCTTGGGACTCTCTCCCTCTGCCCTTCCTCTCTCTCTCAAATTTTTAAAAACCCACATTAATGTTGAATATTAAAAAGTGAGTGAATTTGGAGAGTGGGCAGTGAACAGTGTCCTGAGTCCTTAAGAGATGCCAGTGAGGCGGGTGGAGGGACCACACTTCGAGAATGACGGCCAGGTGCATGGGATGGCACGGGTCCTGTACTGCTCACCTGAGAGGCTTCAGAGATGCTCATGCCTCGGCCTCCACCTGGACCGATGACATCAGACCCCGTGGGGTTAGGGACTTCCGTCCCTGACCGCTGCTCACGCGCAACTGAGCTGGAGAACGGCTGCCCTGGTGGACCCAGCCTCCATCAGCACCGCCCCACCCGCCCGCCGACCCTCCATCTGATCGCATTCTCTCCCCTCTCCTGCCTCTCGCCCTTCCCATCCACCACCCGACTTGTCTGGCTCTCCTTTCCTTACCCAAACTTCCCCGCACTCCCCCTGTTAGTGACGCCCTCCAGGACTGCTGCTCAGGTTAATGACCCCGCCGGCCCCACACAGCTATAACCATGTTAGAAAATTTCCATGTCGTGCTGTTCTTCATAGCATTCGCTTGCCGACTGTCAGCCCAGTTTCTGAGCATCTCAGCCTGCACGGTTGTGCTCTCTGCCAGTGACCTGTGGCAACGACAGTGAGAATAACCATTACTGGGCTCTCAGTGTGTGCTACCCGGGTCCTCTCACTTTACACGAATGAGCTTACAGAATCCTCCCAGGGAGGTACTGTTTTGCAGATGCAGAAACCAAGGCACCAGGTGGTTACGGTTCTTGCACCAGGGTTTTGGCACTGCAGAGTGACAGAGCCGGAATTCAGGCGCAGGCAGCCTGGCCCCAGAGCCCACGATCTGAACTGACGGGGGCCCCAAGTCTGCTGCGCCCTTGCATGTGATGAGTCCGTCACTCATCGGGCAGGCTGTTCTCAGCTGCAGTGGGAAATTGAAATTTGGACCCACTGTCTCCTTCAGTGACATTTGGAATTGATAACTCTTTTTATTTTCCGCTTCAATCATCATCGCTCCGTAGGAAGCCCACAGCTTTAAATCCCATCAAGACTGCAACTCATCACCATTCAGAAGAGATCAGCGTTAAATGATGTTGTGTGTGCTGGCTGTCAGGATCATAAATTGAAGATGAAAAATCCAGCACCCATAATCATGCTGTAACTGGCAACACTCTTGGCGGCCCTTTCTGCTTCCCCATTAGTTTATCTGGGCTGTAGCCTCCATGGTAGACATTCCAGGCTTTTGCTGCCTTTTACAAAGGATCTGATTCTCATTCCAGGGCTTAATTGGAAAGAGACCTTTGGCCCTTTCCCATTCCTCATGGGAGCCCTCTGTTTTTATGCTCAAACTTTTCATCTTTTGCGGTACTTGGGTCGCTGTTTTAGGAGACTTGATCTTCTGCATTGCACTGGAAAACCTTCTGCACGAGCTTAAGGGGATTCTCAGGCAGCCAGGTCCCCGGGAGACCTCCTACTCCCTCCAAAGATTTTGAAATTGTGGGCAGTAGGGGACTCTGCAGAGTAAGCACTCACGTCGGGGCATCCTTTTCCCCTTCCATTTTCCAGTCCACTAACTGTCTAAAGCACATTCCGCACAATTATTTCATTTGCTTCCCCCAGCAATCCGGTATCACTGGGAATGAGCTGCGGGGGGGGGGGGGTCCTTGGAAAGCCTAAGTGACTATGAGGAACGGGGCCGTCGCTTCTCCATGGCTGGTTGATGTAAGCCAGCCCACTCAGACTATTTGGATACGGTCCTATCTGTCACCTGCCTGCACTAAGGCTTCCAGACAAGGAGGGTGTAAGGCCATTCGCCAGCAGGTGTGGACACTCCGTGTGTCCCCAGGATGTAACGGGCAATGCTGGCCTGTGACTTCTCTTAGAGCAACATCCAGGGACCCGATATCTTTCACATCCTCCCCATCCCCTCCTCTGTCTTTGCCCACTGCCGACCCCAGCACCTTCTGAGGACGTCATTTCATAATCACCCTAAACGGATGATCTATACTGATAGGCTTGAGGAGTGTTTCCCCAACTCCCTGAGGCATCATGTCAGGCTTGGTAACACAGACCACTGCGGCTGCCCTTAGCGTTTGGACTCAGTCATTGTGGTGCCAACGCTGCTGGTCCAGGGGCTATACTGGGAGAACCGTTACATGTGTACTCATGGCATCTGGCTAACTAGGGACCCAGATGATGGGAAGCATTAGCCATGTTGGGGAAGATGCCATGGGAAGATGGTGAGGAAGACATTTAAGGTAGGCAGGCTCAGGCTTTTGTCCCTTCTTATCCTGGTGATAGATAATGACCTATCTCATTTCCGTGCAGTGGAGTCACCCGCTCCCACGGAGGTAACAAGCCCCTGCTGGCGGCGTCTCTGAGCACGCCTCCCTCTGTGGTTGAAGCAGCCCTTCCTCCTTCTCATTTTGGATTCGTGTCTGAGTGTGTCTTGGTCTAGGGTGTGCATTGGAATCATCTGGGGATCTGGTTAAAGTGAGAATTCTGAGTTTGTAATTTTGGGGTGGGGACTGTGATTCCCCACGTTGATGAGTGCAGAGCTGATGTCCTGGGTGCCGCTGGTCTGGGGACATGTGCGCACATCGTAGAACAGGGCCTAGCACAGCGGTGGGATATATTCTGTGTTACAGCTGTATGTGTTGATGGCTCTTGCTCCTGCAGCACACAGGGTCGCCTGGGGAGCTTTTAAGAACGTGGGCCATGCCCATCAGAGGTTCTCATTCAGTTGTGAGCCCTGCACATTTTTTTTTAGACTTATTGATTCATTTGAGAGAGGGAGAGCAGGGGGAGAGGCAGAGGGAGAGAGAGTCACAAACAGGCTCCCCACCGAGAGCAGATCCCCATGTGGGGCTGGATCTCATGACCTTGAGTTCATGACCTGAGGCGAAACCAATAGTTGCACACTTAACAGACTGCACCACCCATGTGCCCCATGAGCACTAGGATTTTTTTTTTTAAGATTTTATTTATTTATTTGTCAGAGAGAGCAAGCATGCACACAAGCAGGGGGAGGGAGAAGCAGGGTCCCCACTGAGCAAGGAGCCCGATGCGGGACTCAATCCCAGGACCCTGGGACCATGACCTGAGCCGAAGGCAGAGACTTAACCAACTGAGCCACCCAGGCGTCCCAGCACTCAGATTTTTAAAGCCCCTCCTGAGAGACTCCAATGTACAGCCAGACTGGAAGTCACTGGCCCTTTCAAAGAAGAGAGATGAATCCTTTCAGAAGCCCCAGGGATGCAGTGCCTTGGACTAGGCTGGCCGGTTGCTGGGGGGGGGAGGGGTGGCACACGACCAGTTCTGGAGAAGGGCTGCAAGCAGCACCCGGGGATCTTGTTTCCAGACTCTGTTGTGGCAGCTTTGGGGAGGGACCCAGGCTTTGGCATTTCTAATCTGAGGTGTCCAGGCTGACGCTGTGTCTCAAGGCTTGATCACAAGGCCCGCGTGGTGCCTGTTATCTGGGCAGCAATGACCGCAGACAGCTTTTCTCATATCGAAGATCAGAGGCTTTGGGTCCTCACCTCTTCTCCCTTTAAACACCGTCTTGATGTCTCTGTCGTCCAGCTTGGTCTTGACACAGGACACTGGGCAACACAGGTCAGTTCTCTTTTTATAACATTTTATCTTTTCCCTTTCTCTTCACAGTACGCGATGCAAAAAATCTAATTCCTATGGATCCAAATGGGCTTTCAGATCCTTATGTGAAGCTGAAACTTATTCCCGATCCCAAGAATGAAAGCAAACAGAAAACCAAAACTATCCGCTCCACATTAAACCCCCAATGGAATGAGTCTTTTACGTTGTAAGTTTTGTCTTCCCTTTCCGGTCGAATTCCCTCCCCACCCATCACAGACCTGCCCACCTCCCCGTGAGAGATAATGAGGCAGGCCTGCTGTAAATGTCTTTAAGCATCACTTCATTGCTCAGACTTTCTCAGACCACTGCGAAGATGTCACCTCTTTGGTGGATGGTAACCAAGTATCCAGTGCGGGCCCCAAATTAGTATCAATACCTACTGTGTACAAAAAGTTGCGTTTATGTTGAAGATGATGTCAAAATGTATAAAGCATGCCTAGGAGAAGGAAGCATTTGGAAGGTAAAAATGTAAATAATAATTTGTAAAACAAGGAATACAGGAGTCACATGCTGTTGCCCCTGAAATGGGAAGATCATCCTCACCTTTAAACAGGGAGGCCTTCCTGGAGGAGGTGACATTTAAAATGGGTTTTAAAGGAGTGCCAGGATTTCAGAGGCAGATTGGGTAGACGAGACAGCAGGGAGGAGGCCATGAGAGGGGAGGGAGTGGCAGAAAACCCCCCAGGGGTAAGAAGGCACTACCTGTGGCTGGAGCACAAACCAGTGGTCCTCCTTGCAGATGAGAACATGGAAAGTGGTTTCTCTGTGGATGACCAGAAACATAGTTCTTTTGTAGAGAACAGACATTGGCAAGTTTAGAAGAGGGCCGGTTAGTAAATACTTTAGACTTTCTGGGTCATACAGTCTGTGTTACAGCCACACAGCTCTGCCATTCTGGAATCAAAGTAGTCATAGGCCGCATGTGAACAAAATCCCATGGCTGTGTTCCTGGGAAACTTTATTTACAAAAACAAGTGGCAGGCCAGATTTGGCCTGTGGGTGCTGTTTGCCAACCACTAGTCTAGAGCTCCTGGGGGAGATTTGGCTCCTGGGGGCTGGTACTGCATTGGCAGCGGGGAGCCCCAGGAAGTGAATTGAATATACTGTTGGTTTTTTTAATCTCAGACTGCTCTCATGACCTTGGGGTTTGGCTCCCAGGAAACCATGGTCTACATAACCGTGTGTGCACCCGCACGGTCTCTCTCTTTTGTAGCAAATTAAAACCTTCGGATAAAGACCGACGACTGTCCGTAGAAATCTGGGACTGGGATCGAACAACAAGGAATGATTTCATGGGCTCCCTTTCCTTTGGAGTCTCGGAGCTGATGAAGATGCCGGCCAGCGGATGGTAAGGATGCCCAAGGCTGAATATGTACGTGTCAACCAAAGGTTAATAGTCTTGGAAACGTTAGAGCCCTTGGTGGTTCAGCAAACAGAACGGCTTCCGTCCAAAATGACCATTGACTGTGAGGTTATCTGGCTATAGTGTCCCCATCGGACCCACTTCAGAAACAGCCCATCCAGAGGTTGAAGGAGAGAGTTGCTATATCTGTGGTACAATCCCAGCGTTCCTAACTCTCCTCCCCCTCCGTGTCCCCCAAAGGTACAAGCTGCTTAACCAGGAGGAAGGTGAGTACTACAACGTGCCCATTCCAGAAGGGGATGAAGAAGGCAACGTGGAGCTCAGGCAGAAGTTCGAGGTGAGAATATCAGCAAAATTACTGGAACCGCCTTTCCTTTGGGAAGCTTGGCCTCAGGCTGGGCCAGAGTCTTGTGGTCACACGTGCTGGGAGACAGAATTTAAATGTTAACCCTCCTCTTTATTTAAAAACAGAAGTGCTGCACAATCCCCTCCCTTTGCGAGCTGCATTAACATGCTAGGCCTATTATCATGGTGAGAACGGGGTCTAGAGCCATCCCAGAAATAAGCCTGGTTGGTTTCTGCATAAGAATATTGGTTGGCACGTCAGCGGGGAGACAGGCCAGGTTCCAAGTGCGGTATTCTCATTAGAAAGGAGAGTTGTGCTTCTCCCAGTGGCAGGAGGACATTTTGGCATTAACTCGGGAGGTGGTTTGGGTGTAATTAAGCTCTCGGGCCGGCATCTTCATTTCTGCTCCAGATCTGTAGAAAAGGCCAGCTCTCTGTGTCCTTCCCATTAAGTGTCTGTGTTTGCCTTCCGTCCCAGATTCCTCTGTCTTCTTTCTCTCTCCGCCTCGGTCCTCCCTACCTCCCTCGTTGTCTTCGCTCTCTCCATGCTTGTCTCTGCTCACCAGACTCTTTTTTTCTCCAAGCACTTGCCTTATGTTCCAGGTCACAGTCTGTCATTTTTTTCTGTTTCTCTAACCACCTGCATTTTGGCTGCTCGAGGGATGCATACGGTAGCCGTCACAGTCTGTGTAACTGGTTAGTCCTTTTTGAATCTTCCTCTTCCTTGGGCGAATTAGGATTCACGGGAATTCCCGTCCCCTAAAGAAACAGGTGTGCACACACGCGCACGTGCACAAAGATACTGAAATGTCGACACTGATGAGATCCCAGTGGTTTTGGTTTTCCTCTCTCTGTTGTTTCCCTCTCCGAAACGGAGGTTTGTTCCAAAGAAACATGCGGATCATATTGAGGTGGAATGGATTCTAAAGGCTGTAAAACATAAAAACGTTCCAAGTGCCTTTTGGCAGGCTGGTGCCTGGTGGAAGTGGATGTTGACAGCGAACGCTTAAGGTCAGGGCTGTGAGCCTGGATGCCCCGGGGAGCATCAGATAAATGAGTCACAGATAATGTAAGTAAATGGCAGTGAGCAGCAGGCCTCAGGACTGGTGACATAGGGGTGGGGACCGGGAGCCGCCACTGCTCCTCCATGCCACTTGGTTATTGCCGCGCCCAGAGGAGGGTCCTGTGCCGCCAGATCTCCTGGTTCTTCAAGAGAAGCCAAAGCCAATTTTTTTTAATCTGACATCTTCTGACTTCCTTTAATCTTGGCAGCTAATTAAAACTCGGTATAGGACAAACATTCTATTGCTGTAGACACAAGTAAGTTTCAGCCAGTAGAAATCAGCTGGCAATCTCTGTTCCTAAAAAATATAGGAGAAAAAAACAAGAGAAAAAAATGCATTTATGTATAAAGTGAAGTTCTTTCCGAAGGGGGCCTGGTAATACTAAGGGCATTCAAGTGCAAAGATGGCTTAAGGCCTGGGGTAGCTTCCAGCACAAGGCAGTTTCTCTCCTTATTTTTCCTTCACTTCCTCCCTTGTCTACACCCTCCCCTTCAAAGCTCAGACAGGAGCCCCGCCCCTGATGTCACACCACTTCTGTGAAGGATGACCCTTTCCAGAGCCTTTTGGGACCCCAAGTTCCAGCACTACTCCCATGTCCCAGGCGGGAGAGATTGCCTAGAAGCTAAACAGAGCCTCGCTGAATTTCCTGCCGTAGTCGTAGGTCATTAGCAACCACCGGGTCAGGAACTGCTGGTGTAGAACCCAGTTGAGGGAGGGTCTGTACTGGGGCACCACAATGGAGGCCACTCCTGGAAATGTCTGAGACTTTGCTTTGCTGATGGGAGAAATATTGACCCACTTTTTGTGCCTCGTTTCCATGGCTTCCTGGTGAGTAACCTTCCTGTTTTTCTGGGCAGTGAGTCTAGCTTTTGTAAAGGTCAGAGCTCCAAACTCAAAAAAAAAGGGGGGGGAGGGGTGGTGCGTAGGGGACTAGGTCAGAGAGCTTGAGGCCAGAATTGCATTTCTCTCTAGAGGCTCATTAGAGGCCTCGTGTGTGGTGCTCCCTCCTGGCCATGTACTTTGGATGGAGTTCTACCAGCCCAAGGGCAAGTGCAGTGAGGGCCATGAGCCTCTGCTGTCCAGGCTTCCAGTTTCTGTGCTCAGAGCACCTGCCGGAACTACATCCCGGCTTTTGCTTTAAACCTCGTGCAGATCCTTCAATTTTACTGGAATTGCAGTAACTCATTCCCTTAGAGTTGCAGGAGACCAGGCCGAAAGCCCGTTGATGGGAGCGTCAAGGAGATGCTGAGAATTTTCCCACAGCTGTCATGTTGTATTTGAAATGGAACATTCAGATCTGATCTCAGGCAGGACTCAACCGTGTAGCGGTGTTCTGTTGAGGTCTATAAATGTGAAACTTGTCATATTTCCCCAGCGTCCAAGTGTCAGGAAGCAGTGTGCCTGGGCACAAAGGCTGTGTCCACTTTTGAGCAGTTCTGGGCCATAGCCAGCCTTCCCAAACAGGGTGCCGCCTGACACCAGGGTGCAACTTAGAGAAATTTCTCCAACACTCACCCCATTTCCTCCCTTTCTGTCCCCCGCCAAGGTATGACTGCTTCCTGGTGTCGGCAGACTCGCCTCTCTGTCCACATCTCTCCATATACTTGCCATCCTGACTTACCTTCCATCATCCGAGTCCTTTTCTCCCCCACCCGCTCTTCCAGAAGGACTTTCCCTCTGGTAACAGTATGATTCAGCTGAAATTTTTAATTTAAAGTTCCGTGGTGACTCATGTCTGGATGAAATACAGCATGATGGCTAGTCCTTTTAGGAACAGGCATTACTCAGGGTGTTGTACGCCGGCTAGAGTCTACAAGATTATTCTCTCTGTGTCCAGCTCTGGTTTCTAGAAAGAGTTAATAGCTAGGTTTTGGTTTTCGAATCTTCTTCCAGAAATCGAAAGTCACTCAATCTGATGGAAGAAAAATCCAAACAAATGAGCATTTGCAGCTATGCCTCTGCGTTAGCATTTGTCTTGATAACATGGGGCAAAAATTTCAAATTTATCATTTGATTCTGGAGCCTGGCGAACAGAATGATCAGTGAGTAAAGCTCTTAGGAGCCAAGGAAATCCCAAGATGGTTGGAAAAGACCTGACTCCCTAATGCCCCCTTGAGCAGTTTATCTGCCTAAGAGACAAAACAAATCAGGACCTTGAGCGCCATGTTCATGGACAGTGCGTGCATTCCCCATTCATCTTCAAATAAAGCACACATAGTTCCTGATTCACAAGCATAGCTTATGTATTTCTTCATTTGTCCAATAATAAGGCTCCGGCAATGAAAAGAGCAAACAGCTTCCTCCTGTCTATACCTTTGGACCCTGCTTCAGATCTTTTTGGTAATGAGGCAGGAAGCTTTTTTTTTTTTTTTTTAAGATTTTGGGTTTTTTTTGTTGTTTTTTTTTTTTTACAGACAGAGATCACAAGCAGGCAGAGAGGCAGGCAGAGAAAGAGGGGGAAGCAGGCTCCCCGCTGAGCAGAGAGCCCGATGCGGGGCTCGATTCCAGGACCCTGGGACCATGACCTGAGCCGAAGGCAGAGGCTTAACCCACTGAGCCACCCAGGCACCCCTTAATGGTGTTGTTTTAAAGAGGAAATTAGGTTGTCATTAGAAATTTCCATACAAGTGTTTTATCATCATCCTCAATATGGTTCATTGCAGAAACTGGGGTATAGAGAGCACTTTTTTTTTTTTAACTTCTGGAGCTTTCTGGGAAAAAAATTTTTTTTAAATATTGAAATCATGTTCTAAATGGTGGGCTGGTTCTGTGTCCTGTGGTCCTGCCACAGCATGACATAGAAGGATATTGATGAAACCTGATCACCGTTCATAACATCGTTTTCATGGGGAAATAGATCTTCATGTACATTTAGACGGGTTTCTGGAACACAGCGTGTGGGTACATTGGGAACTTGTAACTGGCAGTGGGTCAGGTAGTCTCTGGGTGAAGCAAGGTTTCAGGGGGACAAAGCAGTCTCAGCCTGAGGAGTCCGTCCGCACTGACGTTTCTCAGCATGGTTGTTTGGCAGAAGGTCCTGAGCAAAGACTTGAAAGTGAGCACGTCCATGAACCACACTGTGAACGAACCCATGTAGGACCCTAAGTGTAGCAGCAGCTTCTGGTACGTCCCGGTCACCCCAGACATGGCACCGTTGGTTCATCGGCAATGGCGCTCCCAGAAAACTCCAGCATTTCTGTCGATGTCTTGACGTCCTTTGGGTCTTTCACCAAATCTGGGATTTGAATCCTTCACCTCTTGAGCTCTGCGCAGGGAGTTATGCCTGGCATTCAACTTGCCAGTTAGAAGAAAAGCATCTTCTGAGTATGTCTTTTCCTCATTGACAACCGTTCTAGAGGATTTTCTGGTCATTTGTCTGTCTCCATGGTTATTCATGAGCTTGAGCGTTTCCTGTGTTGTGTTTCATCGGTCTGGTTGATTCTTTCCCTGAGCCACTTGGACCACATCTACCCCCAGAGCTGGGACTGTCCTAGAATCAAGAATAAGGGAGGGGCACCTGAATGGCTCAGTCGTTCAGTTTAGGTCAGGATCCCAGGGTCCCGGTGTTATAGGATCCCAGGGTTCTTGTCTCACAGAGTTGAAGGATGAATCTCACAGACACAAAAGGGAAAGTGAAGTGAAAGTTTACTAAGTGAAGGAGAGAGCAGAAAGGACAGAAACAGCTCCCTGGGCGAGAAGGGTCTCTAATGGGTTGCCCCAAAGGGCCTCTAGGGGCTGTCTCTTATTGAGAACTCCCTGGGAAGCTTGTGGCCTTGAGATTCATGTGCCGCATTGCTTTGAGCACAGACTCCTGACAACACCCTTAATGACTTACTTCTTTGAGGTCTGTCCATTTTCCATGATACACTGTAGCCACTGAAGAAAATTAGTCCCCAGCATTCAGAACCAGGTGGTCTGTGTCCTTATCTCTTCTTCACTCTGGCTTAGGGCTTCTGCCTCCGGGGAGTAGTCCTAGAGCCCAGCCAGGGGCCCCCATCTCGCCCTGTCTGTACCGTAACCCTTTCCTTCCTCACTGGGATCGAGCCCCACATCGGGCTCCCTGGTCGGAGTCTGCTCTCCCTCTGCTTATGTTTGCTCCTTCTCTCTGTCAAATAAATAAAATTCTTTTTAAAATAAGAACAAGGGAGAAGGTTTAGGGGAGAAGAAAAGGAGAGGCCTGTTGTGAGACCACTATCCGGCCCTTCCTTTGGAGCCAGCCACTTCCTGCCAGGGTCCTATTCCCCCCAACCCCCCCCCCCGGTCACACACCCCCTCACTCCCCTCCCCTTCCTCTCAGAGGTAGTGCCTTTCTCCTAAGGCTTGGCCCCTCTCCCTTGGAGCGATTTCTTTCTAAATAAGACCTTCTTCCCCAATCCTTCCCATAGAGAAATGGAGCACTAGGGCTGATGACCCGAGCCCTAGACCAGGCTCCTCCGGCCCACCGCACCCAAGCACAAGCTCAGGAGTCCAAGAAAACCACCACCCGCCTCTTCACATGTCACATTTCAGTATTTAAAACAGTCAAACCTGAATTCTCTCCTTGTGCTCCCGTATCACAGACACTCCCTCTGATTTGTATTGTGATGACTTTTAGCTACAAATGGAGTTTAAATGAACTCCTCCCTACCACTGGGGTTGCTGGTCTCCTCCACATGTTGTTTGCCATTACTGGCGATGCTGCTGTAAAAGAAGCCAAGCAGCTTTCCTTAAAGGAGGCCACACCATTGTCTTCTGCCCAAGGGTCAAGGCTTTTCGTTGTCTTCGTCATCTGTTTTAGAGAATTAAAGTAGAGCAGAGTGAGAAGCTAAAAGCACCTGAGTCTTTTTCTGTCCTTGCCTTCCACAGCTGCTCTACTCCTGGGAAAATTAACATCTAACATAAAAAAAAAAAAAGTTAAAAGGCAAAACAGACACATTCGTAGCAGAATTAAGATCGCTAAGAGGCAGTGCGCTTTGGGCTTTGTCTGCATGGAATATTGCTGTTGTCAGAAAATCATGGAAAGCAATGTCCCATTAGAGAGCTGGCAGGTGACACATCATAGACAGCTCTCCGGAGTGTCAGGATGCAAGAGAACAAGATGAATGCTTTTCAATGGCAGTGTTGCTTGAGAGGTGTGTGAGCTCTCTACGGAGAAGTCCTTGCAGAGGTCTCTAAAGAGAGAAGCTATGATCGAGTGTGAAGGGTGGCAGCAGCTCTTGGGGCAAGGGCTTGACGGCCACCTCCCATCCCACCCCTTCCCAGGAGCAGGCAGTGTGCTGCTGATGGGGACAAAGAGGAGGAGAGCAGGGAGCACAGCGAAGGACCGCTAAGCTCCAGGCAGTTTCTGTGCTGAGCACGCTGACCCCCACATTTGAGGGGTATTTCTGCATCCTGGCACAAACCCCAGCCCGGGGCTCCTGCCGTTGGGGCTCAGACCCTGGCTCGTCCAAGTCCCAGGTGCACAGACTTGGGCACATTACTCCATGTTCCAGCATGGTAGTCTAGAAAGAGGACACAAGTGGAAATAGCCGTGGTTTCACATCCTGACTATCCCACTTACTAGCAGTAACCTTGCATAAGGTGCTTAAATTCTCTGATCTTTCATTTGGCCTTTCTTTGTGAATTGGAGATAATGGTAGTGTCTACTGCAGACCAGTGCTGTGGGGATTAAAGGAGCTCATTTGTGTAAGTTGCCTAGCCTAGCACCTGGCATATAGTAAATGCTCAATAAAGCTTAGCCTGGACTGTTGGGGTTTGGGGTTTTTGGTTTATTTGTTTGTTTGTTTGTTGCTTTCATCGTAGCTGATTATATAATATGGACTTACTCCGATTTGGTTTAGACTGACATTTATGAAAACTTAGAATCTGACCCTACTCCTGTTATGTGCAAAAACGTGCTACAGAGACTCATGCATCTGAGAACGCTGCCTGGAGAAGTTTGGTCAGGGAATCATTCCAGAGAACAGACCAGTAGATTGATTGTCCCAACACTCACCACGTTCTAGAGCCTGAAGGTTCAACTCCAGTTCTCTCTCATACGTTCAGCGTCAGGCTCCCCGACCCGGCTCTGCTTCGGCTCAGTTTCCTATACAGGCAGCATTTCCGGGTGGTTTGAATGTGAACGTTTACCTGGTTGGCAGCTTTGCTGTTGCTACACTCAGCCCAACCCCGACCCGTGGGTCATCTGTGCTCAGCCCCAGGACCTTAAGTTGATGCCCTCATCATAATTCTCATTCTCCCCAGTTACAGACCATCATCACCCTCTCCATGTGACTTCCTGTCCAGCCTTTATCTTCAGATGGTCGAGGAACACCAGAAATTGACCCATTAGACAGGGTCAGCCCATAGGAGCCAAGCTCGTTCATCTTTAGTGGTTTGAATGTATCATCAGCTACATAATCACATAATCCTAAATTCCAGAGCGAATAGCTACATTTTCCCTTACCTTGAAAATCCACTAGGGCGGTACTGTTTAATTCAGTAGCCATCGGGCATAGGAGTCCATCAAGCACTTAAACATGTGGCCGGTCTGAAATGAGATGCGCTCTGAGTATGAAATACACACAGGACTTCAAAGACTCAGCAAAAATTTTTTAAAAAGTGTAAAATACCTCATTAATAATTATCTGTATGCTGGTTCTATATTGAAATAATATTTATGGATATATTGGATTAACACTACATTTAACAAATCTGTTATTATATACTTTTATATGTCAGTATTAAACATTATGAAATCAGGTTCACCTGTCAGTTATATTTTTAATGAGGTTGGTAGGAAATTTAAATTTTTATGTGGAACTCACATGGTATTTCTTTAATTTTTTTAAATTTTTTTTTAAGATTTTATTTATTTATTAGAGAGAGAGAACAAGCACAGGCAGACAGAGTGGCAGGCAGAGGCAGAGGGAGAAGCAGGCTCCCCGCCGAGCAAGGAGCCCAATGTGGGACTCGATCCCAGGACTCTGGGATCATGACCTGAGCCGAAGGCAGCCGCTCAACCAACTGAGCCGCCCAGGCATCCCTCACATGGTATTTCTATCAGACAGGACTAATCTAGAACATTTCCTCCCAAGAAGAATAATTTGTCATGGGGTGGTGATGGAAATGCAAAACCAGTGACTTTCTAATGTATTTTTCCTGGGCTTATAAATCATCTGTATCCAAGAGAACTGGATTTCTGGAAGTGGCTTCTCTCAGGATTCTGGTCATGTTGCTAGACCCAGATAAGTGTGGGTGTGTGTATTTTTGGCATGACCAAGTAACTATTAAAAGGATGTAACAAAGCTGGGACAATATTTGAGTTACTTAATAATTTAATAATACAAATTTCTCATAGTCGTTCCAAAAGTCCCAGTGAAATGTACTGAGAAAGTCTGGTTGTTGGAAAGCTGTGAGCAGAGGGTCAGAGCTCTCACCCAGCCCTCTCTTTTAGACACAAAGTTGCTTTACCTCGGGGACTACACTAAATGTATTACCTAAGGGCTGTGAACCCATGAGCTACATTAGTTTTAACAGATATTTTGGAAACAAAGGGACACTAACTTTCCATGGCTCAGATGTGTAATTTGAAAGACTTTTTTGAAAAGATTCTACAGAATGTCCCTTGGTTCGAACCTGAGGCAGGATTAACAGTGGCTTCCATGAAGTCTGTGTACTCCCAGTTTTTGCATTTGTGACCATTCAGAACCGTAGCAGGGTCTAAGGCAAAAGAAGCCAAAATGAAATTGATGTGCGTGTTCCGTGAGAATGAGCTGCTTTGTGGGGCTCGTGATAGAGGTCCAGAAACTGCTAGAAAGAAGCATCACCCTGGAGACTGCAGATTTCCTGAAGAACACACATGTATCTACTTTTATTTATTCTGGGGAAACATTTTGAGATTATCCCTATTACTGATTAACAAATTAATATGACCTACTTAATATTTAAGTCAACATTGATGAGACTCCGTTGCTAGGTTATGTGAGGAAAGAGCTAGCAAACATTTTCCTGTTTACTGTTGCTGAAATTGGATTTTCCAGAAGCCCTCCATTGTCTTTGAAGACTTTATCAAATTCAGAGTGTTCTTCTCTGGATGAGAAAAAAGAAAATAGTTCACTGGAGACCCTCAGATAAATTGGAGCTATTTGTTGATCTGATCAAGCCTGCTACTGTTACTATGGAAACCTGACTACTTTCCAGTGACCTTTTGGACCCAAAACAGAAAATCTGTGTACCCCAATATAGATTCTGCTTTTTTTTAATTTATTCATTCTGGTCCCTAAATAGCTTAATTAATTACTTTCTGAACTATGTGCTATTAAGGGGGGGAGTCTATAAAATGACATCAGCTGAAAGATATTTTATTCTTTGTATTTCATCCCTGTCTTAGAAGCAAACTCTTAAGCCGAAACAGGACAAAGTTCAGTGTTTGAAATCATTGTCACACATTCATTAGATCCTTGTCAGCAGAGGTTAGCACCACCACTCAACTGAGCAGGCTCAAAGAAAGCTTCCAAAAGCAACTGCACAGCATTTCTGATTAGTCCATAAGGGAGGGTGAACGCATTTATAGCCTAGCATTGGCAACATGCTTTCAGTTTAATTTCTCTTATGGAAATGACTTTGGTGGGAAACCAGAAAAAGATTGTACATTCCCCTTATCTGTTCCATCCTAATGGATTCCTGAATTGACATAAAAAGCCTTGTGTTTGGAGCTGTGGGGAGGGGGCTTTATGGGTGGATGTTGCTGGTTCAATAAACAGGGCAAGCCTACAGTAAATGTTAAAAGCAGCCATCCGTGTGCACCCAGGGCCTGGCACCACAGGGAGCCAGCAGGTCAGGAACTGGAAGGAAGGAAGAGCCAGTGTCCCTTGGCACAAACAGAGATATGGTACCTAAGCACTGATACCGGTCCCTATGGTTCTAGCCCAAGCACCAAAAAAAAAGTCCAAGCCCCTTAAAACAGAAAAGCTTAGAGTAAGTGTAACACCCCACCCCCCAACATAATGCTGTTTGCTGTTTCCACAAGGAACATGTCCTACAAAGAATTAGAATTGGGGATCTAGGGAAGTCATTCCCAAGGATTCTTGAACTCCCTGAGTATCCTGGAAAAAAAAAAAAAAAAAGGTGACCACCCTGTGCTTCAGATCCTTGCAACTCTGGGTATGACACATGGACCAACAGCCGGAGCATCATCTGGGAGCTTATCAGAAATGCGGGGCACACCTGGGTGGCTCGTCGGTTAAGCACCTGACTTTTGATCCCAGCTTAGGTTTTGATCTCAGGGTTGTGAGCTCAAGCCCCACTTTGGGCTCCACACCAGGCATGGAACCTACTTATAAAATGCAGATTCTCAGATCCCATCCTAGACTTGTACTGAGTCAGAATCTGCATTTTCACAAGATGCCCAGGGGGTTCCTGTCCCCTTTAAAGTTTGAGAAATGCTGGTGGGGAGGGCGTGACCTGTTGAATAATTAGCGAACAGACTTGTGTCCTCCCGTGGTTGTGGAGGGGATGACAGACCATTACACCCAGTATCCAAGTCCAGTGGCACAGGGATGGACCCCCCCCAGCCACCTGCTTGCATGCAGCTCCTGAGCTAAGAATGGTTTGAATATTTTCAGTGCTTTTTTTTAAGGGTTGTATTCGAGACACTTGAAAATTAGATGAACTTCATACTTCAGCATCCAGAGACTTTACTAACACAACCATGCTTGTCTGTTTGTTGTCAGTGGCTGCTTTCCGGCCACAAAAGCAGAGCTGCGTCCCTGGAATAGAGGCTCTGTGGCCTCCAAAGCCCAAAATCTGTGCTGTCTGGTCCTTCCCAGGGGAAGTTTATAATGCAATAGTAGCATATCAGAAGGGGCGGCAATGTGCAAAATTACGGCAGTGGAGAGAAAACAAAAGCACGGAAGGGCCTTACTTGAGCTGGTTTGTAGCAGGACCCAGACCTCCTGTCTCTTCTCGGTCATCCTCCCTGTGACACCACGTCCCCGTCCCCCTCACACATACACCATGCTTTGGCAAGTACCTTAGTGCTTGCGTTCCCTTGCAAAGATCCCCCCCCACCCCCGTCTCAAGCTTTCCAAAGCCTACCCATACTGACATGCTTCTCAAGCCTTTTAAACCGGTCCGAGGTTTCCTTGTGCAGACTAAGACGGCTCACCTGCTGGACACACCTGTTGGATTTGCCACCTTCGTGTGTCCACAGTGCGAATGGCCAGCCCTGCCCTGGAGGCCTCAGATCTTTTTTTTGTTTGTTTTAAGATTTTATTTATTTGACAGAGAGAAAGGGATCACAAGTAGGCAGAGAGGCAGGCAGAGGGCGGGGGGAAGCAGGCTCCCCACCGAGCAGAGAGCCCGATGCGGGGCTCGATCCCAGGACCCTGGGACCATGACCTGAGCCAAAGGCAGAGGCTTTAACCCACTGAGCCACCCAGGTGCCCCCTGGAGGCCTCAGATCTTAAACGTCAGGCCCCGTTCGGCTTTCCTCGACAGCCCCGGGGGGAGGGTGTCTGAGCCTCTGTGTCTAGGAAGCTGATGGAGGCCTTCCGGGGGGAGGCCATTCTGCAGCCCAGAGAGTCTCCCTCCTTCACACCTAAATCCCTTTAGCCTCGGGCAACACCACAGGTGCAGGGAATATGGTCACGCCCAGAGATGGACCAGCTCCTTTCCCATACTTCGTACGGTTCTAGAAACAAGTAGTTCGGGAAATTTCCGACCGGTGAATGGCGTGTCTTAAGAACATTAACTGAGTAGGAATAGGGATGTGACACGTTTTACTTTGGCTCCGCTCTCTGCGTAATATTCCTGACCCTCACAGTAAAGGAGCAGCCGAACTTTCTTTCCAGCCTGGACCCAGTAAACAGAGATGAGCGGGTGTCTGACTCGGGCCACAGGTCAGTTCTTTGTCCAAGTGCCCGTATCTCCAGTTCTTGAGACTCCAGTCCACCTCCCTGCTGAGAAGACTGTGGCTCTCATGACATGATGTGGCGTTAACGTGAGACCGAAGTGGCCTCAGGAACTCAAAATGGCAGCTCCCGATGTGAACGGCCCAGGAGCCGATGGCTGGGGTGTTCGTCGTGTTTTATTTTGGTTTTATTGATGGATTTTGTTTTCATGGATCAGGTCTCTGGCCTTTAAGACCATTGCCCGAGTGTGCGAGATATTGTAGCTCTCCCTGCCTCATCAAGCCAACCAGGTAGAGTCTCAGAGGGCCCGTGCCCAGGACCCCAGTGAGTTCCGTGTCTCTTGTGTCCACTATGGAAAACGGGGTAGTTAACACTGAGGCAGCTCTCAGACATTTGCCATCTTGCCAGCCGACGTCGAAGTGTGAGGGTCAACCTGTGTTCCCCCGGAGTGCTCACGACTATGTGGAAGGAGAGGGTCTGCGGGAGTCTGGCTGATTCCCCTCATGAACCTTTCCTTGATTTTTTTTTTTTGTAAGATTTTATTTATTTGAGAGAGAGAGAGAAAGCGAGCAGGAGCGGTGGGGAGGGGCAGAGGGAGAGGAAGAAGCAAACTCCCCGCTGAGCAGGGAGCCCGATGTGGGGCTCAGTCCCACGACCCTGTGATCATGACCTGAGCCGAAGGCAGATGCTTAACCCACTGAGTCACCCAGGTGCCCCGATTTTTTTTTCCCAAAAAAAACATTTGGGTCCGTTTGCCATGTCCAAGCATGAGATGGCTTAGGAGTCTTTCTAGGTCCAGTCGGCTCTGTAGAAGGTGACCTATTGCAGATGGAAGTGGGAGGTAGGACCTTCTGAAGCCATACCATGTACTTTTCAGGGCATCCCAGCCAACCTCAAGTCCTCTCTCCCTAGAGGTATTAAGGCAAAGATAGGGCAGCTCTATCCAAAAGGTGCAGGAGAAATGTCAACTAAATATCCTCTAAGGTTCTTGGAAACAGCACCAACATTTTAATAAGGATGTTTTTGTTGCTATTGTTAGTTGCCTTTAATCTTGATGTGGATTAAGATCTCTAGCCTAAAATAGACCTTTGGGGATTAGAATAAAATGACCTATTTAGAGAACAATTATAAATAGATTCATGATTACAGATTTAAAGGACCATAATTAGAAGATGTAACCAAGGCTAATCTATCCATACCTGTTCAAAGAGATGTAAAATTCATATTTGACCAGCTTCTTATTTTAGTAGACAAAGCCTTCCAAGCACAAAATATAATCTGTTTGTTTCTGATCTCCTCTCCATTCAGGCTCGGGGATATGGTGACCTTTTCAGGCTGTGGAATTTTGGGTTCGGAAAACCAGCCTCCTTCTCAAATTTTCTCCCCCACACTCACACTCCGTATGAACTTGCAGGATTCGTCTCATGACTCCTTGTACAAAGTTCTCTGTTATGGTGATTTCAATTTATTCTTCTCACGTTAGCTCTTGTGAAAGTAAGGTTACCCAGTCAGGAGGGTTGGTTTTTTTGGTTTGTTTTTTTGGTTTTTGTTTTTTGTTGTTGTTGTTGTTTTTTGGGGTTTTTTTTAGACAGAAGTTGAAATATGAAAACAAAAGAGCCAAACCTAATCACCTGGTGTTCAGGCACCCAGAACGCGGTTAACAAGCCGCCCAGCCTGTGTTTTACCAGTGGTCTTTGGCTTTTCAAGATTCCAAAGAGTCTTCTGAATTATCAAGGAAAAAATTAACTTTGTTATGGGTAGTTTTCATGGTAAGTGGGTTTGGTTCTCTTCTGACTTACTGAGGAGTGGCGACCTCTGTGTGTTAAGCTCGTGGGTAACTAGCTGTGTGCTACCTCAGACACCTGACGAACCAGGGGAACCAGTACTCCACCATCTGGTGGCCCTAAGCAAAGGAAGCATCATGATCATCATGGGGCTGTGTGATGCGATGTCACGCGTGGCCACCTCAGAGCCACGAGAAAGAGCGAGAAGTGCCGTGGCTCCGTGTGGTCTGACACGAGTCCGCTCGTTATTCATACAAGAAAGAGTCCATTCCCATCCCTCTGAGGACCAAGTCAGACCTGCCTCTCTCGAGCCTCCAGGCAGTGTCCGCCTTCTCTGCTGGAGACTCGCACTGCCTCCTGGGCTGCCTCTCCCCTGCGCCTTCTGTCTGCACTGGAAATGAAACCTCTGCTGTGTTGTACTCGAGTTTTCGTTTTCTCGTGGTGCTGATTGTTTTCCTGTGTCTGTAGCGTCCTCCCTACTAACCTCGCAGTTTTCCCCTTTCTCCTGTCTCTTACAGGGATGTCATGTCCGCTTCTTAAAGGTAGTTCTTCCTCCGTTCTGGCCTCTTCCACCTTCCCTGCCACAAAAACGTTTTTGTGGCTGCCAAGCCTGAGCCCCTCCCCAGCCATGCTCTCCGCTCTTAAGGATGCACTGTGTGTTCTGGTGGCTTGAACCTCCCGCCTGCTCGTGTCCCTGTCGGTACGCTCCCCTCCAAATGGCCACGGCCCTCCATGAGGGGAAAAACGCTCCTTACATGCCACCCAGAGAGCATACCTGTCCTCCCCGTCTCCAGATTAAGTTCGTTTAAGATTAAATGAACTAGGAAATAATTGAAATCCCTGATCCCTGGTTAAAGATAAGTTCAAGTCTGTTTTTAAAGCATCGAATGAACAGAAAGAGTGCATCTTTAAATTAACAGCACACATTTTCCTCTCCTCCTGCCAGCATATATCCCCATCCACATACTAAGACTCATTTTCAATTTTATGTACACATCTACACGAGCATGCAAACAATATGGTGTACTTACACTATATGTGTGCCTTTCTGCAGAAGGCTTAGTGTAATATATCATGGGCTGAAATCATCAGATTTTTCTGATGTTCTTAATGCCTGGCTTAATGCTATTCACTGTATTTCATTCCTTTTTCCATTTTTTTTTTCATTTTTTTCCCCAAATCAATTGTTCATAACCTAATCAACCATTCTAACCGCCCCCCCAAACTGTCAAATGGAACTTTGCAATGTGCATGTAAATTATTTCAAAAATCTTATCCATAATCTTTTCTGACAACATCAGTCTCTTCCGTGAAGCTGGTTAGAGCCGTTTACCAGCTGTGTTTTCAATGGTATTGCCTTTGTTAATAATTGAAATCCACTCTGGAACATTACACCATATTCATACTGGAACCATCTGAGATATCTAAACATTCAAAGACTTGGGTGAAGAATTTGCAAGGGGGAAATCCCACCCCCGAGCCTAATCTAGAACCAACTTAGGAAACTCTTTTTAAAACACCGTACTAAGGAAAACATCGAGTAAATAATATTTTTCAAGGTTCTTTCTGTAGAACTTGTATCTGTCACTATAGGTATGTGCCCTCAGGCCACCAGAAATTAGTGACCCAGAGTTATGGCAAATAGGGAAGGAAAAAAATGTTCTCTGAGGTTTCACAAGTCTTATAGAGTGTGTGAAAATATGCATCTGTCACAATTTCTCTCGTCACCGCCCTCCCGTTGTTTGTCTTTTTGAAAACGCTTCACGTGATGCTGTGTGTTGGCTTTGGAGAAACCTCTTCAGAAGCTGGCGGCACCCAACACACTGGGCCACCCAGCGATGTCCCCTGTCAGAGTGAGCAGTCCCCTCTTGATCATTCCAGGACGTGGAGATGGTTCTTTTGTAAAAAAACAAACGAATCACCTGTCCTGCCCCGTTATCTCAGAGGACAGCTCTACTCTGATGAAATGGGTTCACACCCGGGGATTCAGGTCTTTCCTGGGGCCCAGATATCCCTTGCCCTCGAGGTGTGTTTCCGTCTTTGTGATGAGACTGGTGAGTCTGTCGTCCCAGGGAGAAATAATCCAGGTAGGGGGCTCTATTCCTATTCTATATTCCTACCACGTGTAGGAAGGGCTGGGCAGGGCTGCAAAGCTCAGACATGACTGGAAAGGGAAATGAAGGGGAAGGGAAAAGAAGAAAAAGCTGGGAGGAAGCCTTCGCCTCCCAGGTCCCCTCCTGGCAGGTAAACTCCGGCCCCTCCCCGCTGCAGTGAGCGGCTGTCCCCTCTTCAGGCCTGCTGTCCCTCCAGCCCACTGGGCAGCAAGGCTCCCTTTTTGTCCATGCAGGGAAGCAGCCCCGTGGCCTGGTTAAGCTCCAGGGTGCCTGGGTTCAAGTCCCAGCTCAGCCTCCTGGCTGTAAGGCCATGGGCTGCTTAGCTCACCTCTCGTACCTCAGTTTCTCCATTTCTAAAATGGGGGCAATAAAAATCACCAGCCTCCTAGGTCGCTGGGAGGACTGAACGAGGCAAGGCAATAGGAACAGTGGCCAGGACAGCGCTGGGTTGTCAGCTGGCTGGCGTTGCTGCTGCTGTCACAGTCCAAATCCACCCCCTGCCCGCCCCCAGCTCTTAAGAACCAGGGGTCTTGGGGCACCTGGGGTGGCTCAGTGGGTTAGAGCCTCTGCCTTCAGCTTGGGTCATGATCTCAGGGTCCTGGGATCGAGCCCCGCATCAGGCTTTCTACTCATTGGGGGGCCTGCTTCCCTTCCTCTCTCTCTGCCTGCCTCTCTGCCTACTTGTGATCTGTCTGCCAAGTAAATAAATAAAATCTTTAAAAAAAAAAAAAAGAACCAGGGGTCTTCCCCATGGAGAGAAGAAACACGGCTGTTTTCTGAGAAGCCGTCGCCAAGTTAAAATGAACACTTTGTTGTGTTTTCTGAGTGCCTCCCCGCCCCCTCCTCGTGGGCCCCAGGGTTGGGAGACCCAGTTGTGCATTGGAGGCTTAGCAACACACCCCCCCCCCCCCATGCAGCAATGAAGGTCATTGACGAGAAGGGTTGGGAGATGTCAGGGAAGCGTCTTGTCTTTGCATTGGTGCGCACTTCTTGTTTCCTGTGCCTTCTGTTACGGGTCTCAGGACAAGAAGCACAGATGATGCTCCCTGAAAATGTCACCTGTCAGAAATCTGCCCTGGCCCAGGCAGTGAAAACGGAATGCCGTCGTTCACACCTCTTTACAGAGTGGCATCACTTGCTTATTCGGGAACTAATCCTCACCTTGTGGCTTTTTCTGAAAATAGACCTGTCAGTCATCAGTCCATAGTGGGCCCCTGGGGGCCATTTCTCTGTGTTGACATGTTGGGAGGAGACAAGCAGGCAGGACAGCCCGTGGCTCTGGCTAGTGGCCGTCGGTGCACATCCGTTTATGCACAGATGGTGGCTGGGGCTGCAGGCTGCAGCCATGGGCTCATCCTTTTGTAACCCACATTGTCCCCCAAGCCCCAGCGGCCTGTAGGTACCAGTGGGATCACAGCAATGGAAAGTATTTTAAACTTTACTAGCCCTTCCCGGCTTATTGACACAAGACCCCCCACACTTGCCCCCGCCATCTACCTCTAGGCATCTGAGCCCCAACTGAGCCATACACAGCCTCCTCAAAGCCCCTCCTCCAAGGGCCCTTCCTTCCCTGGAGACCAGCCCTTACAGCAAACACACGTGGACTGTGTGGCCGTGGCCCCCGAGGGCCTTGGGGACCCCTCCCCCATCTCATGCATGTACCTTTGTTTCATCTCTGCCCCTCTGCTTGCCTCCTCTCTTCTGGTGTGGCAGCAGCTCCTGGAGCTCTTGTGATGCCACCGTCCCTATAGGAAGGGAGGTCTCCCCACTCAGGAGGAGGGAGGCAACATCAGTCCATTTTACAGATGAAGCAGGTGAGGCCTCGGAGAAATCAACAGCCATAACGGGCATTCCAGTCCACAGCTGGTGGACATGCTCCTTGCCATTTGTTGCCCCATCAGCCTGTTGCCCTGGGGCGGTTGGGGGGCAGGGGAGACCACAGCAGCCCAGAGCGGTGCGGTGGCCACGGCCTGGGAAGCAGGTGTCCCACTGAGCTATAATTAAGTCCCTCCCTTTTTAAAAACTGGGGTGGCTTTTAAACGCCCAGTGAAGATAGGGTGAAATCAATGGTTGGTAGAAATTGTGTGCTAAATTTAATCACATTCGACCCCACTTTCAAAATGTTTGCTGCTGTCAGAGACATTTTATAATAAAGAAAATTGAGTAATTGAGCAAACGTATCTAGTATTTGGGGGGAAAGGATCCTTTTGTTTATTTGTTTATGTTGACTTCCATGAGGATGCTAGGTCAGGCCTCCTCTGCTAGGGGCCCAGTCCTGCTCGCTTCTCCGGCAGCAGCTGGACAGGGGTGGAAGGCAGTGCCTGGAACTTTCCCCAGGGCTATAGGTTTTATTGCCAGTTATGACTTGGTGTGGAGGGTTTTTGATTTCGGTTTTCAGTTGATTTCAGGAGCTGCTGTTCTGTATCATTTAGCTTCAGTTGCATTTCCCCCATGGGCTTTTTCATTGAATTTCCCAGATTGTTCTGTGCTTCTACCTTTCAGATAAACACAGAGACTCCCCCGGGCCACTTCTGTTCCCTCGCAGCCCTCCCTGCCTCCTTTTCCCTGCTTCTTGCAAAGTCTGAGCTCAGTGGAAGGGCTGGGGGTGGTGGTGGGGGTGGGTGGGGGTTCAGGAATCCTAGGTCTAGAAATGTAGAGATGCCGTTTCCAAGACCTGAAGCATGCAGAGACTAAAACACACTTCCGGCCCGGACTGTGGACATTTCTCACAGACCTGGCTTTCCACGTTGGAGATTTAGAACCATCTTCTGTAAAGGTAGAGCTGGGAAGATACAATCTGTGTTTCCTTTGAGCATTTGTAGGAGTTTTACCTCTGCAGGGCGGCCCAGGAAACCTCAGGCCCATCTCTACTAAAAGATCCCAGTCCCAGCCCAAGGGCTTCGGAAAGGAAAACACCACAAGAGGGCAGTCAAGACTTGCAAACAAAAGATCCCAGGAAAAGTTGCACACCTAAGATGGTTAGGAATTCCCGACTCTATCTCCTTACTTTTTTGATGGACCTGAAGCTGGGATCACCACGTTATGTTCCCAGTTGTTCCTCGGTTTGTTTTTTTTTTTAAAGATTTTATTCATTTATTTGACAGAGAGAGATCACAAGCAGGCAGAGAGGCAGGCAGAGAGAGAGAGGAAGGGAAGCAGGCTCCCTGACGAGCAGAGAGCCCGATGCGGGGCTCGATCCCAGGACCCTGGGATCATGACCTGAGCCGAAGGCAGCGGCTTTAACCCACTGAGCCACCCAGGCGCCCCTGTTCCTCGGTTTTATGTTACGACAAGGTGCCGTGAAGGCAGGAAGTCCAGGCTTTCTGTAGATCCAAGGGACTCCCGTGGTCTGGCCTGGCCTGCCTGGGCCCCAGCCTGGTCACATCCACTCTGCTTTCTCAGCAGCAGAGTTGCTGACCGTCCGGAAGCAGCAGTGCTGAATGTCTGACCCATCTGAACCGTTGACCCCGATGGCTTCCAGGAGTTCCCGGGCTCCAGACCCTACCACAGCAGACTCGTAAATCCGTGCATCATTAACCCCAAAGGGGAACATTCCTGGCAGCAGAAGGATTAGAGGTTTCCCAGAAGTACTGAGTACCAGACGTGCTCTGACAGTACTGTGCCTCGGCCACATGCCCTCACAGGGCACCTTCTGGAATGTGCACCCCCTCCTATTGCAAAGGGAAAAATTGAGGGCGAGTTTTTGGTCCTCGGATCCTGACCCAAGTCTGGAGCCTCAGCAGCAGGGGGGAGCTGAGGGCTGCAGCCTTCCCAGGATTGGTTTATCAGGGAGACCATTCCTGCAGCCTGATACCCCCGGGGCAGCCAGCCCGAGAGGACAGTGAGGGGACAGAGCTGGGAAATGCGGGAGGAGGAGGTTGGCTGCACGGGAAATAACACCGGAAGCTACTAGAGGTGTGTGACGCTCAGGACAGAGAGAACCAAGCACTTTGTGTTGTCCGCATTGGGCAGGGCGCCGGTGTGTCGGGGCGGGGGGGGGGGGTGATCCCCATGTTTCTCTGGAGTCTGTGGCTCGGTTGCCATGACAACAGGCCCGCCCGCCGGCTCCCTGTGAATTTATTCAGCGGTGGTGACAGCCTAAGTGGATGTGTCCGTAAAAATATCTCTTATTAAGAAAATGACTTCAGTGGTTTCCTTACGTTTCTGCCCTACTGACTCGGCCCTTCCCTCCGCACACGGGGTGGCTGCATGCGGCGCGGTCCCGCCCCGGGGAGGTCAGCACATCGGGCGCCGTGGAAGATCGAGTGGATAATTCCAGTGCGTGTTCTTCACTGTGGCCGTTGTGCTGGGTTAATAAGGAGACACGGGCGTGCTGTCTCCGTCTAACGGCAGTGATACGGGGCAAGGGTAGGTCAATGGCAGCCCACGGGCCAAAATGTGGCCCGTGTGGGTGTTGGTGGACCCATCACCCATGTGGCTCTCACACGACAAATGGCAGAACTGGGTTGTTGAAACAGAGACGGTCTTTGGCTGACAGAGCCGCGTATTTTCCTTACCCCAGTAATGGTCCCTTTGCAGAAGACCTCGGCCCACCCTTGCTATGGGAGGACGAGCACTGAATTCAAAGCCCAGAGGTCTAGATTCGGAGCCTGGGGATGAAGACGAAGCGAGACTCATCACTTAGCCCGTCGCCACATCTATAACGTGGGTGATGGGGGTTAGCGTATCTCCATCTTCCTCCCAAATACTAAAAGTTCTGTCACCCTTGTGCCGTTGGTCCAACATTACATCTCAGGGGAATGATCTCCTGGGGACCCGGTTTCAAGGGTGAGTATAGAGGAAAGAAACATCCTTGTTTCTCCACCCCCCCAACCCCTGCCCCCAGTACTGCCTCAAGAGCTCCGTAGCCATGAGGAGTGGAGTTAGCTCTCTACACCCCACTGTCTGCACCTGCCCAAAGGCAGGGCGGACCATCCCTGGGCCTGAGAACTCCCTGCAGATGAATGAATGATGCCCACCTGTGATATGCCGGCCACCTGTGATCCCCGGCGCCAGGAGAAGATTCCAGCTAGCAGGTGTTGGCGTGCATATACGTGAGGAACACATGGACGCATGCCACCAGCTTATAGTTGTTAGTTGAATTACCGAATCTGAAAGGGAGTTCGAAAAGGACGATTAGATGAACTTAGACACAAGACCCAAAAGAAATCAAGATGAGGAATCAGGTTGCCTTGACTCTTTAGATTCCACTTTTCTGTCCAACATTTCATGGTCAGATTAAAGTGCCTGGCCTTGGGCACCGGCCTTTGCCATGTCCCTCTTGACCTGGCCAGTTCCATGTCAGGAATCCAGCCTACAGAGACTGGGGATGTGCACGGAGATTTAGAATACAAAATTGTCCATTTGTGTTATTGGAAACAATGTGGCTGTCCAGCGATAGGGGACACTGGCAGAGCCACACAGCAGGTGTGATGCCATCACTAAAATCATGTGGTGAAAGAATGCTGCCAAAGAAAAAGTTTACACCATACAAAAAGCAGGTTGCAAATGATATAATTCTGTTTATGTCAAAGAAGAAAGCATGAAAAGATTTAGAAGGATATACATCAAAATGGCAACAATGATTCTCTCTGGGTGATAAAACTATGAATAGTTTAGGTTGTCTCCTTCCTTCCTTCCTTCCTTTCTCCATGCCTGTGAAATGTTCTAAAACGAACCAGTACTACTATGCTCACGAGAAGCAGCACTGTTGTAGAAATTCTTTAAAGGCAGTAACTCTGCCTTTAAAAAAAAAAAAAAAAAAAAGCTTGCATGAGAAGTGATCATCTTTCCCAGGGCACATGTGCATCCATATGTTGTAAAAGGATTGGAGGAGCACCATGTCCCAGACTCTCTCCTGGGCCCTGGAGATACATCAGTGAGCAGAACAGATCAGGCTCCTGTGCTCCTTGCAGGGGAAGGAGAAAGGGAAACAGACAATAGATAGAATCCACGCCATGGGAAGGAGAAGGTGGGGTGCCCTACTGAAGCTTCAGTGTTGGAGCATCTCGAGAGCAGAGATGGGAGGCGGTCTTGTTGCTGTCTGGGTCAGAGGGAACAGAGTGCAAAGGCCCTCAGGCGGCAAGCATGCTTGGCATGTTCCAGAAGAGGGAAAATAATTCAGCTGGAGAACAGTGGGCATTTTATTGACACCGTGTTACCCAGAAGGCTGTAGTGCCCATGAGGTACCCTCATCCTAACCTGTTGCCTGTGACAGTGTAGGGAGTAGTAGATGTGATTCATGGCTCTTAGAAATATACTGGCCATATTCTGTTAACAGTATCATTGAAAATGGCTTCAGTTCCCTTGTGGTTTTCTTCTTCTGAAACCACTTAATTTAACGATCGTTGCAGTGAGTGCAGGTGAATATGTTACCTTAGGGCTGAGACGCAATGCTGAGGTCCTTGGTTCTATATGGCAGAGACACATGTTTATGGAGCAGCACCAAAATGCCATCAGTCTTACATTGTCAGAATTGTTTGGATAAGCTCTGAATACAGGGCATGTTCGTTCAGGGAGAAGATTACAGAAGAAACCCACAGTTACTCATTTGCCCCTATAGTTGGTCACTGTTGGCCTGTCTGCCCTTGGAATCTTAGAAGTAGAACCTTCTATTGTCATATTCCTCTGTCCACGCTTTGGAAAGCATCTTCGGTAAATATATTCATCAAAGCCATGTTTTTCTGTTCTGCTAGGAGATATAAAATTATTGAAGACATATTCAAAAAATAGGTACAGATGGACAGATTTACAACATTATGTGGTGAAACATGATGGTGTACCTCAGAGGGTTACCCAGAGGCTCCACAATTCTAGAATAAACCTACTGGGAGACTCGGAATTAGGGTTACCTCTTGGCTTCCTTACCATAGAGAAACCTTTGGGCTTGGCTTCCTACTGAGGGTAAGTTAACACCTCTCGGAAGGACTACTAGTCTGGGTGTGATCATACTTGGGGACTGGCAGTTTAGGACTGTACACTTCCCATGACTTTATTGTCTGTCTGTCTTCCCGCATAGCAAAGCTAGTGCATCGTCACTATACAGATTCACAAACTGCAGACTGCCTGTGGTGTTATGTTAAACCGACTGGAACTGGCAGTCCTGTAGGTCAGACCATCCCAGCTCAGCAGTGGTACATGGTCCAGCCTAACAGAGTTGACGTTGATCACAGTCCCATGTCTCATAGACTCCCGGTGTCGTAGTCCGGCAGATCCAGCTCCCAGTTTTCACTTGAGCCTCCCCTCCCCCCTGCCCATAACAAGCTGCATACAGAGAGCCCCTGACCACACACAAGGACAGTTCTTCAGACAAAGGGGTTTCACACGTATCCACACTTCAACCCCAGCCTGGGAGAATTCGGATTTGCAGTGGTCAGTTTCACTTTGTAGGATGTGCTTTACAGAAACTCACCATAGGGATCCTTGAGATTTGTGAACGTCTTTGATGATTGCAGACTGTTAGGACTTTTGGTGAATGTATCTGGGGCATGAAACGAGATGCGTGTCGATTATTAGGAAATTGTCCTAGAAGGAGAGCACGCTAAGTCACGGTCTCTTCCTGCACAGTTGTAGCCCCTGAGGGAGCTACAGAAGATGCTCCCGAAAGTGGAGAGCAGCTGGGGCTGAGACCCATTTCCTCTCCTACCCCAGCAGGAGGGCACAGAAGCAGGGAAGCCCACAGGAACCTGCCATGGCCTCCCCACAGGTCCTGAGCTCCTGCTGAGTCTGTCTGCAGCCTTAACACATACCTGTAATCACAGGGTGTCTGGGCCATGAGTCAGACCAGCAGAACCCTGACCCTGGTGACCTGCTTCTGCTCACAGAGACCTTCAGTCCACAGGCAGGGCACAGGTGGAAGCCAGGAGCCCAAGGGAAATGCAGCTTCTCCTTCCCAGGGCAAAAGAAAGAGGACCACGGTGAAGGATGTGATGGGAGGCTCTGTGCTGTGTGCTTTTGCAAAGGATTCCTCATTTCAGCGTGGTCCCAGGGATGCAGAGGTCTTAGCAGGACTGTATGACAGATGAGCAGTCTGATGCCCAGAGAGGCCGTATCATCTGCCCAGAGTCACACAGCCCAAATAGGTAAAGCCAGGATTTGATCTGAACTTTGTAATCGAAGTACGGGGCTCTTTCCAGAATTTGCTCTTGATTTTATATGATAATTGAAGATTGTTGCAGGTGGAAAGGGTCCCAGGGACCCTGAAGGGACTTCAAACTGGGAGAAACATTCTGATTGTCTTAGACTAGCACATCTGATACATGCACAGGACTCACTTGAGGGTCTTGTCAAACCTGCATGTTCCGATTCCGCAGGTCTGGGGTGGGGCCCAGGCATCTGCTTTCCTGACCAGCCTCCCGGCAGTGCTGGTGCCACTGATCTGCAGACTGCACGTTGAGTAACAGGGAGCTAGGCCACAGTACCTTTGCACTGCAGGTTCCCTGGAGGAAAGGCTACATCATACTGCTCTGATTTCCCTAGCATCTGGCCCCATGTCTGGGGCATGACAGACACACAGATACTTGTGGAATAAATGGTTGGAATGTTCTCAATTCACCAACAAGGACCCATGAGTCGAATCAAAATGTGTCCTGAGCAGGAACTCAGGATTTGGAATTGATCATCAAGGAGGATGACCAGTGGGCTCATGGGTGCTTCCCATCTCGGCCCCAGTCGATGCCCTGCCCCTCCTCTGGATGCCGGGCTTCGGGAGACATTCTACCTCTCCTTTCGGGGTGTGAATCCCCGTTTGCACACACAGCCCAGCAGGGCGTCTGGCCATGCAGGGCGTGTTTGTGTTGCTGCAGGAAAGGATGTTGGCCCGCTTATTCTGAGGCCTCCCTGGGTCTGCTGAAATCTCTGCACTTAGGCCATCGGCTTCAGCTTTATCCCTGGACATACACTGATTTTATTTGCGCTCCTGGTGAAGTCTGAATTACATTCATGACAACGGGTTATGCCGACAGTACACAAGCTGAGAAGGAGCCATCTCTGTCCTGCCGGGAGACCAGT
>ML111576.1:0-26974 GCA_003697995.1 Taxidea taxus jeffersonii
GGGGGGGGGTCTTCTAAGTTCCGAATCTCCCCTCTTCCTGGTTGTTGGGCTGAGGGGGACATGTAAAGGGAAGGAGCAGACCATGGCCCGGGAGACCAGACTGCTGGGGCCTGGTGTGCATCCGCCTGCCGTGGGGCCATTGCGTCCGCCTGGGCAGAGCATGGGTGCTGTAGACGCCCACACCCCTCCTTGCCTTCCACACCCCCGGGCACACTCCCTGGCCACATCCAGGAGGGCCTGCTGCTCCCAGCCATGGCGTGCCACGCACTTGGGGTGCACATGGCCCGCAGAAGGCCGCGAGCTCCCTGCTTGGGCCCATGGAGGCCCCCAGACCAGCCGACCTGGACGGGGACACACGGCGGGGATGCAGTGGTTGAGACTCCATCGTCCTCTGGGAGGCGACGGGCTGCCCCCGTGGCTGAGTTTACCCGGCAGCTCCCTGCTCTGGCCGTGTTCAGAAGGCCAGTGTTGGCACATGGGAAAATGCTGATTGCGCCCGCGCTGAGTCCTCCCTGACCATCCTTCTGGCTCACTGGGCTCGTCCTGGGGTGACACCTCACCGCAGCAGAGGACGCAGCCATGGAAGGGCCCTTTTCCTCCTTGCAGAGGCAGGCAGGGGAGGTCTGCAGCTGGGGGTCATGTGAGGGCCGTTGGCACAGGGCAGGAGCCTGCCTCGATGGCCCTGTCTGCTCTCTGCTGCTGGCTGCTCTCGGCGTCCGGCTGGGCGGATGGGCCAGCGGGCAGTCAACACGCCAGAGGCCGGGAAGGGGCCGGGAGGGGGAAGATGGGCACCAGCCACGCCGGCTGGAGCTCTTACTGTCCAGGAGCACGGCCTCTGCGGCAGGCTGATCTGCGGTCACCCCATCCTTCAGCCGGGGGTTGCTGGGGCTTGGGGGCTCAGCGTCTGTGGAGCGTGTTGGAATCCGGGCCGCCCCTCACTCCGGTTCCACTGTGGGCACTCCTCGGCCCTCGTCATGCTGTATCTCGAGGGCTGTGGGGTTTCTGGCGGCCGCAGGCCAAGTTGGGAGAGTTCGAAGCCTTGAAGCTGGGACTGTGAGCTCTGTTTCCGATTCTTGATCTGGCCCACCTGCCCCATCGGGCCTCGGTTTGAGAAAACCAGGAGGTGCTGTACCTCTCAGGGAGCATCCCTGGACTGCACCCCATGCCTGGTCTCCTTTTTCTCACTCATTCGCCCCCAGTGTGACCTTGCCGTCTCCTCCGCCCATCAGCAGAAGGGGCTCACAGCCCGGAGCGGCCCAGTGTTCAGATGGCCAGGCGGAGGCTCAGAGAGGTCCAGTCGTGAGCCCGAGGTGCCCAGCTCGTGCGGACGTGCCTTTGCCCCTTGCTGGTGCTGAGACCTGTCGAAGTGGGCTCGCAGAGCTGGGGTTAGGACGGCAGCCCCTCGCCCCTGGACCCACCTTGGTGGTGCGGTTGGGGGGGGGGTCACGGGCGATGGGGGCTGTCGGCTTCGGAATCCTGGGCACGGTGGGGGCATGAGGAGGGAGCCAGCAGGTCCCAGGCTTCTGCCCTGCCTTTCCCCCTGGAACCAGAGACCCGCCGGGGCGTGGGGGGGCTGGGAGGGGGCTTTGGTGGGCTCGGTGGTCGGGGAAGGAGCCGGATACTTGTGAAATTTTACAGATTCATTCAGGGCCACGAGAGCCCCGCTTCTGAAGCAGTAAGATGCCGTCGTCTGTGGTGTTCCCAGTTGTGCAGGCGTGACCCTGAACTCACCGTGTTCTTGGCCGTGCGGAAGCGCCGTGCCTGTCGCTGTGCCTCTCCCCCGCTCCCCCTCCACCCCGCCCCCGCAGCCACGATCGGCCGGTGGGGGGAGGGGTGGGGACACTGAGCGGCCGGCACCCTGCACTGGTCACGGGCATGTGCGGCCCCCCTCCGCCATCACCGGGCTGGAGGACACGGGCCCGAGACCCCACAGCCTTCGGCCCCTCCCTGGCCTGTTCGCTGACCTGCTCCCCCAGGGCTCCTGTCCCTGTGGGCGCCCGTGGTACGGTGGGGTGAGGACCCCAGGGGCCATGGGAGAGGCAGAGCCGTCCTGCCGGCCGCGTGCAGCCCGGTGTGTCTCCGCTCGCCTGGGACTCTCTCCCTCGCCACCCCTGCCCTGCTGTGAAGTGCACTTGTCCGCCGAGCTCTGGCCCACGCTCTCCCTCCGCTTCTCGCTTCTCCGGCTAATGTCTTTGCTCACGTCGTCGTGCCCCGAGGGTACAGTTGAAACCTTCAGTTCAGAGGAAGTCATCTCCACCGCGGGCTTTGCTCTACCTTGAGAGAAAGGTTGAGAACCGAGAAATCCGCCCTTTGATGGGGAATTCTCTCCGCACCGAGGCTCAGAGGTGCCTCGTCTGCAGCCGGACTGCCCCGGGGGCGGGGGGGCCGTGTGAGTGGAGGTGCCCGCTGCTGCTGGTGGGGCTGTGGGTGCCACGGGGGCCTGGACCTGCCTCGTGCCTTGCTTGCTGTGTGACCCGGGCACATAGCTTGATCTCTCTGGGCTTCTCTCTTTTCTTAGCGATAGCAGCTGCATGCACCCGGTGGGGGCCGCCCGCGTCCTCCTCCCCTGCCTCTGACCACTGCCCAGGGAGGGGCTGGAGGGTTGCCCCTGGGAGGGTCCTGGGAAGGAGAGGGTCTCCGTGGGAAGAGGGTGGGCTTGGACTCGCGGGCCTCGCCCATCCGCGCTGGGGGTCAGCTGCTACCGCTGCGGCTGCTCTCAGTCTCCGGGTCCCTCCTCTTCACCCCTTGGGTGCCCAGGGAGTGATCGCGCCCACACGGCACGTTGTTCTGGAAGAGGCTTGGGGTCTGAGACCCCATTGGTCCCGGTCATACCCCGGAAATTCTTTCTCCATGATGGGCCGGGGCATGCCCTATTGAGGCAGCTCGCGTGGGGCTCCTCCCGTGTCTCTGGCCACAGAAAGGATGTCCTCCTGGGCCACTTGGCCCTCTGTCCCCTCCTGAAGCTGCTCCTCCAGCTCCAGCATTGGCCTGGCTGCCTCATCCCTGCCTGTCCCCACGCCAGAGCCTCTTCCGGGCAGAGACTGTACCCCCGCCCCACACACTCTCCATTGGGATTGGAAGTCCCAGTTTTAGCCTTGGAATGAGCCCCGACCTAGGGAACCCCAGGACTGCGCTGACCCTCAGTGTCCCAGCCTCCGAGGCCTGCCGGGCAGAGCTTGTCGGGGCCCTGGCTTCTTGTGGGCGGGGAGATGCTTGTGAATGACTAAGTGAGGGCGTGAGTCAGGAAGGGCCTTGCCGGGGTGTGACAGCGGCCCCCCGGCGGCCCTGACCCTTCCCCTGAGCTCCCTGCCGACCGGAGCATGACGCAGCAAGGGGCCGCTGCCAGGTGCTGGCCGTGACTGGCTGTGGGGCGATCCGCCTCCTGCAGGGCTGCAGCGCCCATCTTCCCAGGGCCAGGCAGGGGCAGTGGTGTGGGAGCCTGCCAGGTCCCTGGGGCTGTGTGCCTCCCCTGGCCCCTACCCTGTGAGCCCACCTGGAGGGTCCTTACTCAGGTGTGTCGTCCCTGCGCAACCAGCCCACCTTCTCTGCCTCGCACAGTGCACACCCCATGCCTCTGTCCATGGCAGGTGTCTCTGGGCTGTCCCAGTGTGGCCGGGCAGCCCTGGCGGGGCAGAGGAAGCATGGTGGGCCCCAAAGCCTCTGGGGCCTATTCCTCTCCCTATAAAGTGTGTCAGGTGCGTAGCGTTGCCGCCCTGGGCCCCATGGGGTGGTGGAGCTGGGGAAGGGTGGAAGCCCCCCTTCCCGAGGGGGCATCTGCCGAGAGCACTGGCCTCGGGGGCAGGGGCAGTGGGACGTGAATTTCTAACCCTCCAGGTCCAGGGCCTTAAACAGCGCGGGTGCCCCTGCCTGGCTTCCTTCCCTAGCACTTCTGGGCTTTCTGCCTCGTCTTGTCGCCGGCTTGGCAGGCGGGTCTGGTTACTGCCAGGCCTGGGGAGCTGCCGGAGCCCAGGTCCTGTCCTCGAGCCCCAGGGAGGCGGGGCGCATCCCTCCCTTGGCAGAGCGTGCGGGTGAGACTCTGCCCCCCAGTGCTGCCGCCACACAGCCTGCCCGGTGGAGCAGGGCGGGGCTTCCCTGCTGCCCCCCGAAATCTCTTTCTTTCAAAGGAAACAGCCAAGCCAGGGAAGGCAGGATCTGGCCTGGCACGCTCCCCGTGGCATGTCACCCGCGCGCTGGCATTTCCCCACGGGTATCTGTGGCCCCATCTGTCTCCAAGCACAGGTGTGAGCTCACGGTGGGGGGACCTTCTCCGCTGGCTCCTGGGCCCTTGGGGTTCTGGAGGCAAGAGCTGGAAGGCCCAGGAGGCTGGAGCTGGAGAAGCCACGTGTGCCCCCGACACAGGGATATGGGGGGGAAGGCTGGGTGGGCAAGGTGGGGCTGAGCAGAGCAGTGGACCAGGGGGCAATGCCCGGCCCGGGGGCATTTGGCATGGCAGGCTTCCCCTGGCTGTGGTGACATGGCACCGACTTGGTCCTGTCGCCTTCCCAGGGCTCCCTCTGCCTCGGTGCTCCTCGCCCCCCACCGCATTGCCCCCAGCTGTCCGAGCCCGTCTTTGCCAGACCCGGTTCTGCCCATTGGCCAGTAACGGGCTCCTGGAAACGTGGCTCATAAGAAAGACCGATGCCTTGTCTTTGCCGATATGGGTTTACGGACTGTCGGGTATGGGAGATTGGGCACAGGACCGTGCTGGTGGCTGGCGGCCATGAGGCGGGATGAGGACTCCGGTGGGGAGGCCCCCGGCCTGGAAGCAGGCATGCGGGCCTCTTTCCCAGCCCCTTCTGCCCGGGCCCATGGGTCGTCGGAACCATGGCCCTCCGCTGGGCAAGGACTGCCTGTGCCTCCCCACCCCCGCTGTCCCCACTGTGCCGGGCTGCAGGACGTCCCTGCTTTCGATGGCATTTGCCTTCTGTCACCTGCACACGTAGCTTCCCAGAAGGCACACGCTGTGGCTGTTCCATTGGGCACGTCCCAGGGAGGCCGACTTGGCGACCGTCCGGGGAGCGTGGCTGACTGCCAGCTGGGGTGCTTCCTGCGGGCCCCACGGCCCCGCGCGAGCAGAGAGCGCCGCGCTGCCGGCCAGCCTGCTTTCTGGGTCCCAACGGTGTTCGCCCGCCAGGCCTGGGGCAGGGCACCCCGGGGCTGTGGGGCGCTGGAGGCTGGCCATCCTCGGAGTACAGCAGCCTGCCCAGGGACCTCCCGAGATGGACCTGGGACGGAACAGACTGCAGGGGTGAGCAGAAGCCGTGGCAAGCAGGTGCACATGGGGCCCTCGGGGCGCCCCTGCCCCACCCTGGTGTGCCGGGGGTCCCAGGTGGATGCCTGCCCTGGTGGAAGCCAGAAAAACCCTTGCTGGCACGGGCACCATGCCTCTCGTCCCTCCTGCACGAGTCTGTCCCTGGGGTCCTGCCCCTTCCAGCCCTGCTAGGCTTGGGTCGCCGGGCCCCGGAAGCGGGCCTCCCAGGAAGACACCCCAAGGGTCCCTTTCTAGGGAGACTGTCCCCTCATGTCCTC
The DNA here is from genome assembly GCA_003697995.1 of Taxidea taxus jeffersonii. Taxonomy (NCBI): domain Eukaryota; kingdom Metazoa; phylum Chordata; class Mammalia; order Carnivora; family Mustelidae; genus Taxidea; species Taxidea taxus. The sequence continues at coordinate 5,530 of ML111576.1, forward strand.
CTTGTCATCAGTGCTGAGAACCCTAACCGGGTGCAGGGTGAGGCCCGGGGACCCCGGCCAGTGTAGTGGGCTGGAGGGGTGGGTGGGGGTCCTGGAGCGGGGCACGGAGGTTCCCGCGGCGGCGTCCAGCAGGTCCTTGTGTTGGTGGCCGACGGCGAGTGTGTCAGGGAGAGCGGACGGCGTGGAAAGTTTGCAGTTTGGTTTCCGGGCTCCCCCGCTCCCGTCTCCCGAGTCTGGGGTCTCAGCTGTTCATTACACGTGCCCGGCGGCCTCGGCACTAATCCTCCAAGGGAGACAGCGGAGGTGACGGCCTGCGCTGCCTCCTGTCATCCCGCGCTGCCTGCGCCCGCGGACGGGCTCCTGCCGTGTGCCTCCGGTTAATTAGGGCGGTCACAGGAGCGGGGTCGCGGTGGCCCGGTGCGTGGTCAGGGATCGATTACGGGCTCTGGCCGGCCAGTGATGCCCTCCCCGGGGGATGAGGCTACTAATTGTCGATGGCCTCCCAGTACGAGTGCACCTGCCCCCCCCCAGCCTGGTGATTAGAAATGAGGTTAATCTGGAGAGGCGGGTAATGGCATGAGCGGGGGGAGGGGGGGGGCTGGTGCCATCAGCTGCTCCGGCTCGCGAGGCCCCCCAGGGCTGTTGCGCTGCGGGGCTCCGAGCTGTCTGGGCCGCCCGGTCCATCTGCCCAGTGTCTGGAGGCTGTGAGCCCGCTTGGCCTTTGACCCCAGCTTTTCCTCCAGGCTCTTAGTGGCCTCTGCCTTGACCCTGGGTGCTCTTGGCCTGTGTGCGTTTCCCTTCCTTCCTGTTCTGGCCCCAGAACACACATACAATCCTCTCTGTCCCCTCGGGCAGAGGGGCTGCCCAGGGTGTGGGCCTGGCAGCCGAGCATGGGGCTGAGTGGGGAGATAAGCTGTGAGTACAGGAGACACAGCAGCCCTCACAGAGCCGGGTGGCAATGGGGGTCGGGGGGATCACACCAAAGGAAATGCATTTCCACACACAAGGGAGGGTTGCCGGCATTAGAAAGGAAGGGGAGTCCTGACACCCAGGGCCACACGGACGCGCCATAAAAACCAACCGAGTGAGCAGCCGCCAGTGCTGAAGGTCATGTCCAGTGGGATCATTTAGGGGAACCTCCTGGAATAGGCACCTCCATGGACTGAGGGCTGGGGTACCGGCCTCCCTTTCAGTGTGATGGCCATCCCTCCATGAATTTGCTGGGGACAGTGAGTTGCCCTCTTGCGGTGGGACATTTTGTCATGTAGGGATCGACTCGGTGAAGCCACTGCCACCCAGAAAGGAGGACCGCAGAGTTTCCGTGGAAATGCTCTTTTAGGAAAAAGATCTCTTATCTTTTGTGTTGTTGTGTTTTGTGTCTTGTTTTGTTTTTTTTCAAAAAGGCAAAGTGGAACTTTTATCAAAATCTAGATTATCTCCAGAGAGGGCGCAGGGATCATCGGTGTGCGGGGGGCAGGCTCTCAATGACGCCCCCGCTGTCGCTCGGCCCCTGGGGGGTGGGACCGGCTGCATTCCCACCCGTCTGCCTCCTTCTCCTGTCTTTGCCCTGCGGTACGGGTGCAACCCCGCCCCCTCTGCAGGGGCGCTGCGGCCTGGGAACCGGCCCTGGGTGGTCTCTGCTGCCTGCAGCCTCCTTGCTGGTTGCGCTGTCTCTGGTGGGCATTGGCCCCGTGTTGCTGGGTGCGTTCCCTGAACCGGGGCTGCCGGCCTGGAGAAGGTGCTGCCAGTTTGCAGGGTTGCACAGACCTGGACGAGGGTGCAGGACTCACCACCCAGTGCTCTCTGTGTCAGCCGGTCAGTGTGGGCATGGTCCCCTAGCCCCCCAGGGCCACGCTGGAACCTCAGGGAGGTCCATCTGCTCACGGACTGGCTGGATCTGCCTATGACAGCCCCCCACCCCTGCTGCAGCCGCAGGGAACCTGAAACCGTCTGTGGGTGCGGAACAGGGTGGTCACCGACTTGGCCAGATGTAGCTTGTCTCAGGGCCATTGGCCCTCCCCTGGTGGTAATGATCTCTGACCCGGAGGTTCAGACCGCACCCAAGTTAGCGGGCAGCAGAGCTGGGCTTGGTCTGGCGGACGTGGGGTGGCAGAATTCTTGGGGTGGGGCCGTTCTTGCTGTCTCACCTGGGGACTCGGGAGTCACAGCAGCCCTTGAGCAGCTCCGTGAGGGACACCCGTTCTTCCTCGATGTTGCTGATACTGGGAGCAGATCGTGCTGCTGGGTTGCTCCGGGGTTTCCCTTGTGGGGTTGGGACTGGGTGTCTCCACGGGGCTGCCTTGTACAGTTGTACACGCCGCGGACAAGCCTAGGGAGTCCTGTTGAAGAGTCCTGGACAAGAGGGCCTCGCTCAGGTCAAGGCTCCGTCTTGATGTCGCTGGGGCCTCCGCGTCCATCTGCTTTGCTTCCTGGCGACGCTGCTGAGGCCACGCTTGGCTGGTCAGGGCCTGGGGCAGGAAGGATAGGCGGCCCGCACCGACGACGCCTTGGCCACCGGGGCGGGGGGCTGTCGGCGCCCCCTCCCACACGGAGGATCCACCCGGTAGCGTGAGTGTGGCCCCTGGAGGTGGCGCGGAGGCACGTGAGGGTCCCTCGGCCCCCAGAAGCGAAATCAGGGCCATGCCTGCACGTCGGTGGGCTTCTCCCGTGGGGGTTGTCTTTGCTGACCCTGCTACCTTTGCCCCCGCCCACGGGAGGCTCTTGCTGACAGAAGGTGCTCGGAGGGACCCTTCAGGAGGGGCAGCGTTTGCCCTTTGACGGGGCATCTCCAAGCCACTGCTTGTCGTCCAGCTCGGCCTGAGTCCCTGGACCCCCCGCCGTCCCCCCCGCCGTGACTGTAACCAAGCGTGTGTTCCTTGCCCGCGACCCTAGCTGCTCTCACGCTTCCAGGTGAAGTGGGGTCCCCCCGGGGTCCACGCCGGTGGTGCGGGACGGGATTGTGCTGCGTGAGCCAGTGTCTGTGGACCCACCGCGGTATGGTCACGTGCGGGGGTCTCCTTCCCCCCGACTCTGAGTGCGGGGCGGCTGTGTGCTGCGGACTTAGCCCGGGCCGGGAAGGGCTCTCAGGACCCTGGACAGTGCTGGATGCCCCTGGGCCAGGCCCTGCCTGCACTCCAGCTGCCCACAGGGAGGATGCCCGCTGGGGGTCCGGACCCGGGGAGCCCAGTGGGCCTGCCTGGCTCGTGCTGTGCCCGTCGTGGGGGTGGCAGCCACGGACCCGAGCAGCTGGCCGGCTTGGCTATGCCCGGGAACCCCAGAGCGCTTCCCTCCCCGCCCCAGGCGCACCCGCCTCCGGGGGGACAGACGGCAGGTGGGAGTGAGGCTGGGCTCCGGGGTCTTTTGGGGGGCACGGAAGGGATCTGTAGCCAGGTAGCAGTGATGGTTGTATGACTCAGAATGTGCTAGAAACCAGCGACCTTTATGGTTTCAGTGGTGATTAAAGCTCGGTTTTTAACACTTGAATCGATCACAGTTGATATCTAAGGAAAAAGATGAGCCTCCTATGGCCGCTGCTCGTTGGTTCCCGCCCTGCCAGGCCCTCCCGTGACATTCTCCATCCGCAGGCACACAGAGGGGTCAGGGCCCTGTTCACAGCCCGGGGCTGAGGTCTCCATCAGCGTGGGGAGGGGTCGTCCTTCCTGCCCACCATGCTTGCGCTCCCGCCTCCTTTCCCCCTCAGGTTGGGGTTCGGGGCTCTGGGGAGCGGCACTGGGACCCTGCACCTTGTGCCCTGCTGGTCTCCAGAGGCCAAGGGGCCAGGGAAGCCAGAGACGGGGTGCGGCCTGCACCGGGTTGACTGGGCTCAGCCAGAGCCCTCGGTGGGTGCGACCCCCGTTCACGCTGCTGTGCCCTTCCTTCTCCTGCAGGGTCTTCACTGAGCAGCGAGTCGTCCCCCGTGTCCTCGCCGGCCACCAACCACAGCTCCCCGGCCAGCACGCCGAAGCGTGTGCCCATGGGCCCCATCATCGTCCCCCCTGGGGGCCACAGTGTGCCCAGCACGCCCCCCGTGGTGACGATCGCCCCCACCAAGACCGTCAACGGCGTGTGGAGGAGTGAGAGCCGGCAGGTGAGCGCAGGGCACGGGTGGATGCGGGAAGGGCGACGCTCACCTGGAGGTCTGTGTGCTGGAAGAGAACGCGCCGGGGCCGGGCGGGCGGCCACAGCGAGCACCAGGCCAGGGCTCACACGACAGACTTATTCTTTGGGGTCTGAGGCCTCTCCTGGGCGTGTAGACCGCCTTCTCCGTCTGTCCTCACCGGGCCCTTCCTCTGTGCACATCCGTGTTCTCATCTTTCTCGATGACACGGGTCACGTTGGATCACGGCCGACCTCAGTGACCCTTTGAAAGCCCTCCCAGCATGCTCCTGCTCTGAGGTCCTGGGGGTCCCCAGGTGGCGGGGGGTGCAGCTCCATGCATGGGTCCATGGGAAGCACGTCCTGGCCCTTGGTAAGCAGCAGCTGTCGGGATGGCCGCCCCAGTGAGGACCCAAGCAGGGAAGGCGCCAGCACTTCTGGCTTCCGCTGTGGCTTCCAGAGCTGCCCCCTGGTACTTGGGGCTCCCCGGTGCGGCAGCTGCCCAGCGGCTTGCCCTGCAGAAGGCCCTGGGAGTGGTTCTTCAGCCCTGCCCCGGCTGCGTGCCCCTTTCCCACCTCTGCCCCTCCAGCAGCCCCCCGGGAATCCCAGTAGCAGGGTCGGGGGGCTGGGAACACTGGTCAGGTTACCCTCCTGGGTTTTCCTGCCAAGCTCCGGCGGGGGTGGGGGCAGTACTGGGAAGTACCGGTGGAACCACAAGAAAGGTGGAAGCGGAGAGGCAGGTGGGCATCCAGGCCGTCCCCACCCCACCACGCACACACCCCCGTCCTCTTGGTGGGTTCGTCTCTTCTTTCTCTGCCCTGGGGGACGGCGGTAGCCAGCCTCTGTCCACAGAGGAGGTGGTCGTCTGGCAGGCCCTGGCCCCAGGTGAGGATCCACAAGGAACCTACGCAGGATCCCTGAATTCCTAGAAACAGCTGTGGGCTGGGACCCTCCTGGGTGCGGCCGTCTGGGCCCTTGGCTGTGCTTGTTGTGCTCTGTGTGCAGTTTGAGGCTGGGACAGTTTGAGGCTGGGAGAGCCCGGGTGGGCTCTGGTGGCCAGAGTCCAGCCACACAGGTTTGCAGACCCTGGAGCTGGCCCTGGTTTGAGGGAGGACGAAGGGTCTTGCCCGGGGATTTTGCCTGGGGAGGGGTGCGCTGCGTCTTGCTGTCAGCCACCTGGGGATCGTCTTGACCTTAGGGCCCCCGGGGTGGGGGGAGGGGTGGTTCCTGGGTCCTGGCTGCCGCGTCCCAGGTTCAGCACTGGCTGGTGACAGCCGCAGGGGCCCGCCCTGTCCCCTTTGCCCTGCCCCAGAGCAGCTCCCTTCCCCCTTGATTGGCCGGGACCAGGGTGCCTCCCACGTACCGCCCTCCTCGCTCGGGCTGCGGGCCTCCTCCCGAGGTCTCCTCCGAGGGTCCTGCCTGCCTCAGAAGCATTTAGTCACCCCCGAGGAAGGGCGGAGATCGATCTGCCCCCGCCATGTACCACCGCGGCAGTTACTGAAACACTCAAGCGGCCAGGGAGGGCGGCGGGAAGGGAGCCGGATTAGCAGATGATGTATGGCTCGTCGGCTCGGCACAAAGGCTCAGTGGAGAATGTAATCCTTCTGGGCAGCGGAGCTGGCAAGAGGCGTGAAGGCGGGGAGGGGATGGGCCCTTCACTCCCCCGCCAGGTGGGGACTCGGGGGGGTGGGGCTCTGGGCCCGGCCGTCCCCCAGGTCGCCAGGGTCCTGTTTCCCAGGTAGCGGGGGCCACAGAGGACAGCGGGGATGAAAAATGGTTTATTTTCAAGCTAACAGGACCTGCCCGCCCACCTGACCAGTCACCTCCCTCCCGTCCTCCCTCCGTCTCTACCGCTGTGCCCGCAGCCGCCCCCAGATGCTCCTTGACGGCGGGAGCCTGTCGCACTCTCGGGGGGCCCCGGGATGGCCGGGCCAGTCTAGACAGCCTCTGCGTGCCCCCAGAGGGCGACCTCGTCCCCAGGGGCCTGCCACGAGTATGGCAGGACTCCAGACAGACGGAAGGCCCATGGGTCCATGGGTCCGGCCCGTTGAACCCCCCCTTAGCCCCCGCCGGTCCGCCTGCCCCGCCCCCAGGTCCTGCCGGGCTGTGTTTCTTCTCTGCCGGCGGCAAAGTGCCATCTGGCCCAGCTGCCTTCAAGCTGGGCTTTGTCCCGCTGAGGGTGGAAGGGGCTTCTCAGGACGGTGCCCTTGGGGGCCTCCTACATGGCAGGGGCTGCCCCGGGGTCTTGGCCTTGCACGGGTATTCTGTACACGGAGCCTGGAGTGCATGCGACCAGGCCGAGATGTGGTCCTCAGGGCAAGCACTCCGACCGGGGGTCTAGCCACCCTGGGTTGATGGTCTCCTTGGCTACTGTCCCTGTCCAGCGATGCGCCCTGTTCCGTCCATCCCAGGCCACAGCCACGGGACCTTCTCCATGCCACGGAGGCCCGGTGGGGAGCAGGGTGCTGGGGCCCGTGTGTCAGCGGATCGGCCCGTGGGAGGGCCCGGCAAGCCCCGGCCTGCACACAGCCCCTGAGACGCCGGCGTGGGCGGGCCACGTGCTGGTTCTCCAGCCTGCTTCCCCTTGCTGTGCGCGTCTGTCCCCGTCGTACCAGGAGCTGGGGCTGTGACGGGCCGCCATGACAGATGGAGAAACTGAGGCACGAGGCAGCAATGGGTCTCCTCTAGGGTCTCCAGGACCGGACAGAGGCTCGTTCTGCGGGACCCGAGGCCAGGCATGGGCCCCTGTGTAGAAGTATCTGGAACAGCGGGAGGTGGGAGTCCTGGGCGGCTTGCGGTGACCCAGGCTGTTGGTACACGTGCGTGTGCCCGATGCCTGCCCCGCGAGTGCCCCTTCGCGGAAGGGCAAGTCAGAGCTCGTGAACCTGTGAGGACCCCGCTGTGAGCAGCAGGGCCGTGCCAGCCTGCAGGCGGGAGCAGATGTGGCCGCTCATTAAAAAGTCCAATCAGCGGCTTGTCTCCTTCAATTAATTATCACGGATGTGTCTCCTGGAAGGCCGGGGAGGGTGCAGTGGCGGCGGCACCGGCCAGGCCCTCCTCAGCTGCCCCCACGGCCCACCCCGCCTGGTCCACAGGCCTATGGCTGCTGCTGGGCAAGTGGGGGGGGGGGTCGAGGGTGCAGCCGTAGCAGCTCTGCTGTCCCCCCTCCCAGCCTTGCCGGGCAGCCTTGGACCCAGCAGAGCCTGGAACATGAGGTGGCGAGTAGGGAGCAGGGTGTCTCCGGGGACCGGGCTCAGCCGCCACTTGTCCGGTGTTCCTCAGCCTGGGCCTCCCTGAGGAGACGGTCCAAGGGTCGTGGCACCCCTTGTTTTCAAGGGGTGCTTGTGTTTTGTGACATGGTGGGAGCACCGTGGATTCGGGGTGGACAGGCCGGGTTTGACCCCCCCCACTGAGTGCGGCCTGCTTTCCTGCCATCCCGGTTTGCTCTCCGCTCACCGGGGGCGGCCGGACCTGGGGCGGGCCAGGCCGGGGGGTGCAGCCAGGAGAAGAAAGGGCCTGGTCGAGGAGGTGCTGGGGCCTGGGGGAGCCCATGGCCACGGCCTCAGAACCCCCATGGCAGAGGTCAGGCCTGGGCTGGTAGTGACCTCGCTTGGGCTGGGAAGGGCTGTCGCAATGGTGGAGGCTCCTCCCCTGCCCTTGGCTACTCCAGAATCCAGAAGATTCTGAAGAGATGTCAGGAGCCCCCGACTGCCGTGGATGCCCTCTGAGGCTGGCTGCTCGGCTCCCTTCAGCCTCGGGCATGACAAGAGCAGTCATGATTGTGGGTGGTGTGCGTTCCCACAGCCGGACCCTCCTGTGGTCCCTCCGCGTGGCCACATGTGGCAGGCTCCGCCCTTGGCCTTGGTCGGGGGCCCCCCCCCCCCCACCCTTGAGCAAGCTCCTCCCCCGGTTTCCCAGGGTCTGCCTCCCCACTGGGCCCCTGCCCACCAACCGTGTGTGCAAAGGCGGCCCCAGACGGGTCCGGCCAGTCGGGGCCCCACAGCTGCCTGCTGTGGCTGTGCCAGGACCACCCCTGGGGGTTGGCAGCGGGCTGAGACCAGCGTATTCTGCCTGGGGGCTGTGCCAGCTTCTCGGGTGCGACTCTGCAGGCGCCAGGGGGCCGAGGTGTCTGTGATGTGCGCTGGCAGCTGTCAACACAGCTGCCACTTGGGCCCCTGGGGGTCGCCTGTGCCTGCTCGGTGATCCGCAGACAGTGGGGGGCCCGGCTGGCTCCGCTGCTCCCTGCTGCAGAGCAGAGCTCACTTCCTGCGTTTGCTGCCACAACACCGACCTCCCTGCGCTGGCGACCCCATGGGAAGAGCGAGGCGGGGGCCCGCTCCATGCCGCCTCTGCTCACGGCACTGGCTTTTATGGCCCCAGCAAGGAGACGGGTTTCCGTGCAGCCCTCCTGCCACGAGAACCCATGTCCTCCCGGAAGTGGGGGGACGGCCTCCCACGTGCCCCACCGGGATGGAAACCCGTAAGGAAAGCGTGTCTTAGACCACACCCCAAAACACGAGCCTCTCTGGGTCTGGAGGAGGCCCCGACCCGGCGCTCTCTGTCCCCCAGCAGGACACCGGCTCTCGGGGCAGCAGCAGTGGGCGGGAGCGCCTCATCGTGGAGCCCCCGCTGCCCCAGGAGAAGGCGGGGGGCCCAGCCATCCCATCACACCTGCTCAGCACCCCCTATCCTTTCGGCATCTCCCCCAGCTCTGTGGTGCAGGACTCACGCTTCCCACCGCTCAAGTAAGTCTGCAGGTCGGGGGGCACGTGTGCCGGGGGGTCCGGATCCCGGAGGCTCTGGCGGCGGCGCCCGGTGGTGGGGCTGCACTAGCGGAGGCCGAGAGCCCGTGGCGGTGGCCGAGCCCGGGGCCCGCGGTCCCGGCTGTGCCTGCTGCCCGCGTCCGTGCTGAGGTGCCGGGTGGTTCTCCCCACCGCCTGAGCCCCCAGTCAGGGCTCTTGGAGCGAGGGGTGCCTCCAGGCTGTGGGTGGCAGGCCTGAGGAGCCATCGTGGCCCACCTCGTTTCTGCAAGCCGCCTGTCCCAGGAGACCCTCCATGCTGGCGGGGGCGTGCGGGGGACTGGCCGGTGCAGGAGCTCTGCTCACCGCGGTCCTTCCCGCATCTGCCCGGCCCCACCCGCAGCCTGCAGCGGCCTGTGCACCACGTGGTGCCCCCGAGCGCCGTGACCGAAGACTACCTGCGGAGCTTCCGGCCCTACCACGCCGCCGAGGACCTGCGCATGTCCTCCCTGCCTCCGCTCGGCCTGGACCCCGCCGCCGCCGCCTACTACCACCCCAGCTACCTGGCCCCGCACCCGTTCCCCCACCCGGCCTTCAGGTGAGGCCCCCACTGAGTCAGCCTGGCGCCCCGGGGCCGGGCTCCGTGTCTCGAAGCAGCCCCAGCCTTCCAAGTTGGCCGCTGGGGTTCACCCCTGGTGGGAGCCCCATCCCCCACCCCCGCGGCTGTCTGTCCGGCTGCGTCACTCAGAAGCCCCGGGGGAAGCGCGTCCCTGTCTCTGCCCCGTGCGGAGGCCTGTGGTCAGGCCTGGACGCGTCCTGGCTGGGGTTGGGGCTGGCCATGGCCTCTGTCCGCAGGCCCTTGGTGGTGGCTCCCCGCCATTCTGCCCTGGCTGCGTGGCACCTCCGGAGGGGCCTGGCCATGGTTTTCTTTAACTTTGGGTCTCACTGGGCCCGGTCTTCTCCACACAGGATGGATGACTCGTACTGCTTGTCGGCCCTACGGTCCCCCTTCTACCCCATCCCCAGCCCCGGCTCCCTGCCCCCCCTGCACCCATCGGCCATGCACCTCCACCTCTCCGGGGTCCGCTACCCCCCCGAGCTCTCGCACTCGTCCTTGGCTGCGCTGCACTCGGAGCGGATGTCCAGCCTCAGCGCCGAGAGGTAAGCCGCGTCCTGGGCTGCGGCGTCCCTGCTCGCGGGGTGCAGCGCGGGGCCAAGCTGGCCCCCGCGGCCTCGGTCTGCCCACCTGGGCGGCGGGGCGTGGCGGGTACCGGACCCGGAGCTCCCAGCGCCGGGGAGCGGGTGAGGCTTCGGGTCCGAGGGACGTGGAGTCTCTCGGTGACTTAGTACGCGCCGAGGCCTGCGTGTCCGCTGTCGCGGTGCCGGTGCCGGTCTCCCGCCGCCGGGAGTTCTGTCCCGGGGCGGCCGCCACCACCTCCTTCCCCTCGCCCGCAGGCTCCAGCTGGACGAGGAGCTGAGGCGCGAGCGTGAGCGGGAAGCAGATCGCGAGCGGGAGAAGGAGCGGGAGCGGGAGAAGGAGCGCGAGCGGGAGAAGGAGCTGGAGCGCGAGCGGGAGAAGGAGCGCGAACGGGAGCTGGAGCGCCAGCGGGAGCAGCGGGCCCGCGAGAAGGAGCTGCTGGCGGCCAAGGCGCTGGAGCCGGCCTTCCTGCCCGTGGCCGAGCTGCACGGGCTGCGGGGCCACGCCGGCGAGGAGCGGGGCAAGCCCTCGGAGCAGCTGACCCCGACGCGCCCAGGTACCGCGGGGCCCGGGCGTCCACGGCCGGGAGAGGGGACGGTGGGTCCGCCAAGGCCGCTGCGCACGATTGGAAAGTGCGGCGAGCGCTTTAGGAAGGGAGGGAAGAGTTTTGAGTGTTTCCTTCCCTTTGCCTTAAACGTAGCTCGACTCAGCGCCGGCTTGTTGACCGGCTGGCGTGACCCCGGAGGACCCCGTGCGCTCTCGCGGCGGGTCGGATCCGGAGCGGGGCCCAGTCTGCCAGCCACCCGGTGTCCCCAGGGCCCGCGCTGCCCGAGTGCCCCGGGGAACAGGCGGCAGCGGGAGAGGAGGGGGCGCGTGGGCCGGGCGCGGGCACTGAGGCCCGGCGGCGGCGGTCTCTCCCCCGCAGAGAAGCCGAAGGACGCGGGCCTGCAGGCACCGAAGCCCGTGCAGCACCCCCTGCACACCGCGCCCGCCACGCACCACGCCGTGCCCAGCCTCCTGTCCAACCACAGCATCTTCTCGCTGCCGGGCAGCAGCGCCGCCACGGCCCTGCTGATCCAGCGCACCAACGAGGAAGAGAAGTGGCTGGCACGGCAGCGGCGGCTGCGGCAGGAGAAGGAGGACCGGCAGTCGCAGGTGTCGGAGTTTCGGCAGCAGGTGCTGGAGCAGCACCTGGACATGGGCCGGCCCCCGGTGCCCACGGAGGCGGAGCACAGGCCGGAGAGCGCCAGGTGGGGCTCGGGGCCGGGGAGTGCCAGGGAAGGCCTGGGAGGGAGAGGGTCTTCGCCACGCTTCGGTTGGCTCAGAGCCAGCCAGCATTTATGGGGCGCCTGTGGTTTGCCCCACCTCCTGAGGGCTTTCACTTGCTACCACGCGCTCCCCTCCGACCTGTCAGGCCCACAGAGGTGCTTGTTCCTCAGTGACGGCGCCGGCCAGGGCCTTTCGACACGTCCGTGGGGACGGTCCTGGTGCCTGGAGGGGGCAAGAGAGGCTTTGATCCTTACACCCGCTCTTGCTGTGGGCCTCTGCTTTCAAGCTGAAACGTTTTTTTAATAAGAAAGGGGACTAAGTTTAATTTTCATTAGAATAGGAAATTAAGTTTATTGCTGTTGCAGTAATACCCATTTCCCAGCCCCATTCTGGGACCCCCCTGGAGGGCTTTGTGCCTGTCCTCCAGCTAGAGCTGTGCCAGAGCCTCCCCACTGCCACCTGGTGGTCGGGCTGTCACCTATAGCGTCCCTACCCCACCGTCCATCCCCCCCAGGGCTCTCTGCCTGGCCATGTCTCAGGGACAGGGGATGCTGTCTGGGTGGAGGCTTTTCTAGTGCTCACGTGCTCATCGCCTCTTTCCTTTAGCCTTTGGCCAACTGCCCCGGGCCCTGCTGGCCTGGTCCGCAGCCCTGAGCAGCATCCGCTGGGGACAGCAGCGGCAGGAATTCGCTTGGCTGATTTGGTGTGAGATGGTGTCCCCATGCCGGCAGCCGGCACTGCCCACCGTGGCCGCAGCAAGGGTGTCTCTGCTGCTGACCGTTCCTCTGCTTCTCTGAGGCCTCTCGGAGGCAAGGTCTTGTCTGCCTGTGAGCTGACCTCTGTTCCTCCCATCTGCTCGCGCCCGGGGGCCTGGGAGAGCAGCCGGCACACCCCGGCCCTCCTGATGAAGTCTGGGTATTCTGGCTCCACGGGAGTCTCTCTGCCCAAGGCCTGAGGAGCCTGGCACTGCTGTCCCCAGTAGGGAAGCCTCTGCCTCAGGACATAGCAGCCTCCTGCGGAATTTGGCCCTCAACGGCCTCCGTGATCCCCACAGCGGCCGGCAGCACACTTGGCCTCCCAGCAGCGTGAACCTGACCTCTGACGGGCCTGCGTGTTCCGAGCTAGAAAACCACCCCGTGCTCGGCTCTGGTGCCGGAAGTACTTAGTCGGCTAACGGCTTTCCCTGTGTGGCCGTTTACTTAAGGACGTGTGGCTTCTTGATTCTGTGGCCTTTTGCCTCTGCTGGTCAGAGGAGGAGTGGCCTTCGGGTGTAGCTGCTGCTTTGGGGCCACGTGGGGTTGTTGGTCTTCTCCCTCCTTCCAGACTTTGTTTATTGGAGAGGGAGGAAGAGGGGGGGAAGCAGACTCCCGCAGAGCGCGGAGCCCAGCGCCGGGCTCATCCCGGGACCCTGAGATCATGACCTGAGCCAAAGGCACGTGCTTAGCCCCGAGCCCCCCAGGCGTCGCGGTTGCGGCTGTTCTGATGGGGCCGCTGGGGTTCAGCAAGAGCACAGAGCCACCCTAGCTGCGACGGTCACCTCGGAAGCAGGTGTCCCGCCCCACCGGCCGGGCAGACACCAGGGTGAGAGGAGAGCGGCCGCGGGGAAGGCCTCCCTGCCGGCGTCTGCTGCTGGGCGCGCGCAGAGGTGCCAGCGACAAGGCCACACCTTTGCGGTCAGGGACGCGCCCTTCTCCCCGCAGGGGCTCTCCCGGGGCAGGACGAAGGTCTGTCCTCACAGAGCTCACGGGAGGTCAGGAAGCGGTGTAGCGCGAGGAGCTGCCGCGAGGTCGGGGGGGCCGGGAGCAGAAGTGGGGCCGGCCCGAGAGCGTCTGTCCGCGAGCAGTGTCCACCTCTGAGCTTCCGTGTCCTCTCCGCCGGCGACACCCCCCGGCCTCCAGCTGTGTGCCGGGGACGTGGGGTCCCCGCGCAGCTGCCGTCGTGACTGACGACCCGCTCTGCTCCTTCCCCAGGCCGGGACCGACCCGCCCAGAGCCGGGCAGCCGAGAGCCCCCGCAGCACTTTGGCGGGCCCCCGCCGCTCATCTCGCCCAAGCCCCAGCACCACCCCGTGCCCACGGGCCTCTGGAACCCGGTGTCCCTGATGGACGGCGGCCTGGAGCCGCGGCGGGCCCCGGAGAGCCACCCCCTGCACAGCCACGCCGCCCCGTTCGAGCCCGGCCGCCAGGCCGCCGTCCCGCTGGTGAAGGTGGAGCGCGCCTACTGCCAGGAGAAGGCGGACGAGGGGCCCCGGAAGCGCGAGGCCGCCCCCCTGGACAAGTACCAGCCGCCCCCGCGGGAGGCAGGGGGCCTGGAGCACCAGGCCTTTCCTCACGGGCCCGGGCCCTTCCTGGCCGAGCTCGAGAAGTCCACCCAGACCGGCCTGGGCCAGCCGCGGGCCGCCCTCCCTCAGCCTGCCCCCTTCGGGGAGCTCGCCGGGCCGCTGAAGCCGGGCTCGCCCTATCGGCCGCCCGCGCCCCGGGGCCCCGACCCTGCCTACGTCTACGACGAGCTCCTGCAGCAGCGGCGGCGGCTGGTCAGCAAGCTGGACCTGGAGGAGCGCCGGCGGCGAGAGGCCCAGGAGAAAGGTGCCGCTCCCCGGCCGCTCGGCTGCCCTGGGACGGGGGTGGGGGGGGGGGGGGGGGTGCCAGCGCCCCCCTGCCGGGCTGCCAGGCGCTCAGGGAGCGGGTTCCCTGGCTGCTGGGGAGACGGACCTGGGGTCCCCGCCAGTCCTGCTACAGCGCAGATCAGCCCGAAAAGCCAAACCAGAGCTCCTGGGCCGGCGGTTCCACAGATGTGCATGATCAATGAGTGATGAACAGAGGCTAATAAGGTGGTCTTGCATATTAATAGTGTAGCAGGACGGGGGGCGGGGGGGCTGTTGAGAGAACAGGCCTGGGCCCAGTGGGGGCTCCAGTGAGGGGGCAAGGCCCCCGGGGGCTGCCCCAGCTTAGTGCTTTTCTCCTGTTGAACTCAGCCTCTCCGCCCGAAGCTGCGGCCAAGGCCAGGTCTTCCCAGGTTGCTCTAAGCCAGATTCAGGGCCCAACGGATATTTTTCTCCTCCACTTGCCTTGTGAGGAAGGAAGAGGGGATACTCTGGTGCCGTTGGTACAGGGGTTCTGCGGTTCTCTGCATCTGAGTTTCTGTGCGTGCTCTGTGCCTTCGGGACCTGAGTGCGTCTGTCCCCTCCTGGGAGAGGGACCCAGGTGGCCACAGTAGGAGGGAGTGGGTGTGCACGCACAGCTTGGGTTGCCGTGGAAACAGCCCAGGCCTGTGGGATGAAGGATTCCCTGCAGAGAGATCACTGTCCTTTCAGGCTGTGTCAGCCTGGTCACTCGGGGTCCAGAGGAAGCCCGGCATCTGCCTCCTGTGGCACCCCCCAGCCCAGCCGCTCTCCCTATCCAGCACGAAAACCCTAGGACTGGGAGTTAGTGCACATCTCCACTGGGGCTAAGAGGAATCTGGGCTTCAGGGTGCTCAGAGAGGCCAGCCAGGCTTGGTCTGACAGGCATCTGTATGCAAGTCGGGGGGCCCCGTGTGTGCCCCGCTGGAGGACGTGGCTCCTTGCCCAGCCAAATAAATCATTCTCGCCCCCAGGGTACTACTACGACCTGGATGACTCCTATGATGAGAGCGACGAGGAGGAGGTCAGGGCCCACCTCCGCTGTGTGGCTGAGCAGCCGCCGCTCAAGCTGGACACGTCCTCCGAGGTAGTGGAATCCGGTCCCCGCTGCGTGGGGCTGTGGGCTGGGCTCCCGGTGCCCCCATCAGCTCCTGCTTCCCGGCTTCCCTCCCGCTGTCCCGGGCAGCCCCGCCCTTGCTGGGACTCCCTGCGCGCCTCTCTCCTGCCCGCGGCCGGGGCTGGGGTCCTGCTCCGTGGCCCGGCGCCGAGTGGGCCACGGCACACGGGCTGCTCGGACCCCAGGAGGGGCCCTGGGACTGTGGAAGCATGCCACTGCCTGAGGTTTCAAACTCATTTGTTCTCTTTCCCAATCTAGAAGCTAGAGTTTTTGCAACTTTTTGGCTTGACCACCCAACAGCAGAAGGAGGAATTGCTGACCCAGAAGCGGAGGAAGCGGCGGCGGATGCTGAGGGAGAGAAGCCCGTCGCCCCCGACGATCCAGAACAAGCGGCAGACGCCCTCCCCGAGGCTGGCGCTGTCCACCCGCTACAGCCCCGACGACATGAACAACAGCCCCAACTTCGAGGAGAAGAAGCAGTTCCTGACCATCTTCAACCTGACCCACATCAGCGCCGAGAAGAGGAGAGGTACGGCCTGGTGCGGGCCTCGCGGGCTGGGGCGGCTCTCCGGCCGCGGGCTCCCGGTGGGGTCGGAAAGCACTTCATCGGGGCTCTCTTGCTCGCGGCGGCCGCTCTGCCGTCCCAGGCCCGCCCTCGTGTCTCTCTGGCATCGACGTTCTCTCCATCCCAAACGCAAGTCCCCTTCCTTAGAGCGCATTTCTCTCGTCGCGTCGGCGGCCCGTGTCGGGCCTGCTTTTGTCGGCTGCTCTTGTGGCTTGTCAGCCCTCCTGGCACCTGCGCGGCAAGCGGAGCGACCCCGGGCGCAGGGGCGCGTCACACCTTCCCGCGGTGGCGGCTTTCCTCTTGGGGCCGGCGTGGCCCAGGGCGCTCCGTGATTCCGCGGCGGCCGGGGTGGGCGAGCTCGCCTGGCGGGTGCACCGGGGCGCCTCTTGGGGTGCGGAGGTGGCGCGCTCCGAGGGCGTCTGCCGTGCGCTCTGCTCGCTCGCGTAGCGCCTGTGCGTTCGGCTGCGAACGTGGCCCGTCTGGGCGCCCAGTGCACACTTCAAGGGCAGCTGGCGGACACCGAGGCGGCCGCTTCTCTCAGAGGAATTCGGGTGAAGGCGGAAGCGCTGACTGGTCCCAGGCTTGCCCGGCTGGCGGCATTCGCGGGCCGGAGCCGTTCGCGTTCGGCCTTTAACCAGGCTAGTGGGGCCCGTGCGCCCGTGAGGCAGGGACGTGTGGGTCGTCCGCGCCGGGGCCCGGGAAGAGTCGTGGTCTGGTCTGTAACAGCGTCTCTTTGCCTGACTTAAGCCCTAGAGGAAGCCGCGGCGAGGCAGGTACTCGGGGTCAGGAACGAGGACCACCGTCGTGGCGGGTCTGGCCCGTTTCGGTCACCGGCAGCCATCGGGGACGTGTGCTCGCGGGCCGGCGCGGTGGGGCGGAGGATGCGCCTGGAGCCTGTGCCTCCAGGGCTGCCGCTTCGTGTGGGGACCTTCAGTGCGCGTGAGCCCTGCACACGAACCCCGCGTCGGAAGTCCCCCCGAAGACACAGGACCCGTTACCTGGCTGTGCGCGCGTCACTTTGGAGCGGCCCTGAGTGCGCTGCAGCAAGGGCTGAGCGGAATCTCGGCTCACCCTGAAATGCAGGCTTCCTCCTTTCGACGCAGCCTGTCCCCTTGGTCTCGCTTTGTTCCTGCTTCAAAGGACTCGCGCCTGCCGGCCAGGGCCCAGGCAGGAAGGCCGCTCCCCGGCGACCCAACTGTGTTGTTAATCTCAGGCTGCTTTTCTCATAGACAAAGAGAAACTTGTTGAAATGCTCCGTGCCATGAAGCAGAAGGCACTGTCCGCAGCAGTGGCAGACCCACTCAGGAGCTCTCCGAGGGACAGTCCTGCTGTCTCCCTGAGCGGTAAGGCCCAGGGCGGGAAGGACAGCCCCTTCCTCCGCGGCCGCCTGGGACTGTCCCGAGGGCTGCCCTAGGTCAGAGGCGACCCTTCAAGGTCTTCTTCCTCAGGAATCTTTCCTCTGGGAAACAGTGTTTCTCTCCATCTCGCTCTTTCACAAGCTCGGTGCACGGCCGGGCCGCTGTCCTCGGGACAGAGCAGGACAGCGGGAAGGCAGGGCCGGGAGCCGCCGGGGAGGGTCCCGGCTTCCGAAGGGCTGTCTGCGGCCGCCCGGTGCAGTCACGAGCGCCACCGGCCGGGCCTCGGAAGCCCCGTGCCCTGGATCCTGGCAGCCGCTGCCCCCGCCGGCCCGAGCTGGCATCTCTCTGGCATCTCCGTCTTGCTTGCTCTGCCCTGCAGGCCTCTCCGACACTTGCTTTCACGCCTCGTCTGTCTCTCTGTCTCTCGGCTTCGGGCAGATCTCGCTGCGCTGCTGAGCGGAACCGGACGTCTCTGCGGCCCGGCCCGTTCCCAGATCCTCACGCGGGCTTTCCTTCCGGGTTGGCGCGCGTTAACATCTCCCTTGTGGGTGACCTGAAGCGACGTGCTGCCTCCTTCAGGTTCTCTTTCTTCCCAGCTGCCTTCCTGGGGCGCCGTTCGAGGAGGGCTTGCTGCTGAGCACAGGCCCCGCTGCGGCCCGCGCGCGCTCCCGGGCGTTGAGCCGAGCGGCCCCGAGTCTCGGTTCTCCGCGGCTCCTTATCACGTGTGAGCCCTAGAGGTCAGCGTCTGCCTGTCCACCCGCCTCTCTTACCGTTGTCCTCGCTTTCTCTCTCCAAAAGAACCAGCCACGCAGCAAGCCTCTCTCGAGTCGGAGAAGCCCGTGGGCGTCGCCGCTTCCTTGTCTGACGTCGCCAGGGCCACGGAGCCTGGGAGACTGGAGCAGCTCCGGCCCCAGGAGCTGTCGCGGGCCCAGGAGCCAGCGGCTCCCGGCGGCGAGAAGGCCAGGCTGAGCGAGGCCCCCGGGGGCAAGAAGGGCCTGAGCATGCTCCATTACATCCGGGGCCCCGCGCCCAAGGACATCCCCGTGCCGCTGTCCCACAGCATCAACGGGAAGAGCAAGCCGTGGGAGCCCTTCATGGCGGAGGAGTTCGCACACCAGTTCCACGAGTCTGTGCTGCAGTCCACCCAGAAGGCCCTGCAGAAGCATAAAGGTACTGAGGCTGCCTGTCCCTGTCCCACTCCCGTGTCACCAGAGCAGCCGGCGGGGCTTCCAGGAGCGCTCGGCTGCCCCCGGGGCTTGCCTCAAACTCCGGTGCGCACGAGGCACCGAGAACGCTCCGTGGCTAGCAGGTGCCCTCGTGCCGCTGCCGCCGCTGGTCTGCCGCCCACAGTTCAGGAAAAGTTAGCAAGGGGCGTCCTCTGAGTTGTCAGTAGCCCTTGCTTTTCGCAAGGCCGGTCTCGGGCACGGAGAGGCCCTGTTCCTTCTGTAGCTCGGGGCTGTCCCAGCATTCCCGTACCCGCGCCCCTGGGTCTCCCCGCTCCGACGCCCGGACCAGCGGCTCTTTGTGCCAGCAGCCTCCAAGGGCACTTGGTGGCACGCTCGAGTCCTCAGGTCCCCTCCCCTTGGACATTTTCGTGGGGGTCCCCAAAGGTGGGAGAACAGGGGTCACTACAGCTCATTCTCGCTGAATCAAAGGTTGAAACTGCCCAGAGGGAGAGCGCCCGGTGCTTGGGTAACTACCGAGGGCGACGTTCCGTGTGCGCCAGTGGCCAGGAGCAAGTAACGGGCTAAAGGGCGGCGGTGTTCGCGGTGAAAGTCAGGAGTTTTCTTGACTGGGTGTTTGTCGTAGATTTCCTTGAGCGAGTCCGGTTTTTCAAGGAGAAAATATTTTGACTAGGTGACCGGGTTAAGTACCCTGTGCCCTCTCCGACACACGGCACAGGCTTTCTCTGGACCTAGGACACGTTTTTCCTGCCTTGTCTTACACTAGCCCTTTCCTGACAGTACACTGGATTGTTTCTTCAGACTTCTTTTTTTAGATTTATTTTAAAAATTTTTTTATATTTTATTTATTTATTTGACAGATCACAAGCAGGCAGAGACAGGCACAGAGGGCGGGGGCCCGCCGAGCGGAGAGCCCGATGCGGGGGGCTCGATCTCAGGACCCTGAGATCATGACCTGAGCCAAAGGCAGAGGCTTTAACCCACTGAGCCACCCAGGCGCCCCTAGATTTATTTTTTAAAAGGAGAGAGGCAGGGGGAGAGGGAGAAGCAGGCTTCCTGCTGAGCGGGACCCCGGATCACGACCTGAGCCAAGGCAGACGCTAACAGCAGAGCCCCCCCGGCGCCCGCATTCATCTATTTTAGAGAGCGACACGCAAGGGTCGGGAGAGGGAGAGCAAGAAGCCCAGCCCGGCAGAGCCCCACACAAGGCTTCATCCCAGGGGCCCAGAGTTTATAGCCTGAACTGAATTAGAGAGTCGGACGCCCCCTCCTGAGGACTTTAAGGCCCCCCGTCCCCTGCCGGTCCGGGCCCTGCAAGTCCGTTGACTGAGCACGTCGCGGACCGTGGCAGAGGACACGTGTACCTGTTGGGACATCCCCCGCAGGGCCGTGCCACGGGGCAGTGCCAGCCTCGGCGGACCCGGTCCCAGCAGCAGCCAGCACGGGGTACGCCCGCGGCCGGCAGACCGCACTCCCCAAGAGGGCGCTGCCTGCTGTCCGCCACAGCCAGCGCAGACCAAGGTCAAGCCCCGTTTCCTGAGACAGGACACTGGCGCTCGCGGATCGGCATGGCTGAGACCATGCGCCGGTTGGGACTGAGCGGAGACGCAGAGCTGTAGGGCCGTTCCGGCTCTCCGACCTTGCCCTTGGGTGCCGTGTTTGAGCTCTGCGGGGCACGGGCATCTCCGTCCTCCCTGAGTGGGCAGAAGGGCCACCGCGCGGGGTCCTGCGGCCCGTGACGAGCCCATGCTCTCCCTGCAGGGAACGCGGCCGTGCTGTCCGCGGAGCAGAACCGCAAAGTGGACGCGGCCGTGCACTACAACATCCCCGAGCTGCAGCCCTGCGGCCGGCTCCCGGCCCCGCACGACGGGCAGGAGGTCCCCGCTGGGAGGAAGGGCCCCCTCATGCAGGAGCTGGACCAGGACTCAGAGGAGGATGAAGACGACGGAGAGGAGGATGAGGACGAACCCCCCAGGCGCAAGTGGCACGGGATCGAGGCAATCTTCGAGGCTTACCAGGAACATATAGAAGGTACGGCGGGGGCGGGCCCGAGGGCCCCGGGAAAGAGTGAAAGGAAACGACGTGACCCATGTGTGCGGGCTCCCCCTGCCAACCGCGGGGACTCCGCGTGGTGGCACTGACACTCAGCGTTCCGGGGCACAGCTGGGTAATCGTCGTCCGCTACCCCGCCTGTTTCCAGAACGGTCTCCTGTCGCGCTTCTAAATGCCCTCGCGGTCCTGACTGGCTGCACACTGGGTCCTGCAAACGGAAGGTTTGCGAATTTAGCTGAGCCCTAAATAGTGAGGCCCGGTCGCTGCCCCGGCCCCGGCCCGCGCGCTGCGCTAGTGCTTTGCACACAGAGGCGAGCCCTCGGCGTTCGCCGCCGTACCCCTCTCCTCCCGGGGTCTAGTGCTTCAGGCCAAGAGGCCCTGGGTAGGGGTCCCAGGGCCTGCGTCCTGTCCTTGTGCTTCTAGCACGCTGGCTCCGATCTCGGAGGCGGCGGTGCTGTGACTTCGGTGGGAGGGCGGGCGAGCGGGGCTCCCGGTCGGGGCCGCCCGCACTCGGGCCTTAGCAGGGGCGGGGAGCCCTCTTCTGCAGTTGATTGTGGAATGTCCCGATCGTTACAAATCCTTTGAAAAGCCGTTTTAAAACAGAAAAGGAATTCCTGGGTGGCCACAGCCTGCCCGCCCCTGCGCCCGTTTCCTCCTCTGGGCGGAACCGAGGGAACTGAGCAGCTCACTGGGTCCACGGTGCTTCCAGAACCAGTTCCGGGGCGTCTCGTCAGAGTGAAGCATGTCTGGCCTGCCCGGGTTAGGTCCTTGGTGCGTCGCCGGGAATCCTTCCCTGCCCTGAGGACGTGATTCTCTCCATAGTCTTCTGAAGTTCTTCAGGCTCTGATTTTGCTAGGCCTAGAATTCACTTCCGTGCTGGGCTAGGTAGAAATTCAACTTGGTCTTTCCCCCTGAGCAGCCCGTTACCCTGGTGGTTTATGGGGTGCGGTCTTCACCCCGACCTGTGCCCGGGGCGAGCCGTGGCGCTGCCGTCTGCGGAGCACGCTGGGATCTGCACTGCTCCGGCAGCTCCGCTGCTCTCGGCCCTTGGGGTCCCCCCCGTGGATTTTAGGATCACCTTGTCTGTTGTAGAAAATTCTTGTTAGAATCTGCAGTTGCACCAAATTGACAGATTTGGGGAGACTTAGCATGTCTGACAGCAGTGCTGTTTCCTCTGGGATTCTGGTATGAGGTTGCATTAATCCATTTACCACCTCGCCCCACCCCCCGCTTTTTTGGCCGAAAACAA